>CM076582.1:146493781-146726709 GCA_034641835.2 Pinus albicaulis
TGTTGCAAGTCTGACCACATCCTGTCCCACCTAGGTAGAGTATCTCGTCCCAAGATGCCTTGGATGAAAATCTCCTAATCCTCTATGACACTGTTCAATGCCAAATGTGTGAAAATTCTACTGTAGTATCATGGTTTATTTCTCCTACTTGATTTAAATATTACAAGTTATTTCCAGAAATTAGATTCAGAAAATACCGAAATAAACACAACTACAGTCTACACATGTAGATCATTTACTGAATAATACGCTCATCCAACAAAGTGACACATGGATTTTTGGACATAAGTCCCTGGAAAAACCCAAAGCGGAAAACCGGTGCAACAGATATGAGGGTTTATTTTATTAAGTAGATTTTGAGTACAGTAAATCTAGGTTCCAGATCTCGAAACCCCGACAGAGAATAAAAGAAATCAAATCTGTAGCTAACCTGTAGATTTAGGACCAAATATTTGACTTATCCACACCCTCAAACGAGATTTACAAGACCCAGCCCGGACTTGACCCTAGAACCTCAACGCTGCCCTTGAAGCCCCAGCGTCAGCCCTGCTAACCTCAGAATGCCACTGCGGTGCCCAAAGAGGGACTATGTAACCCCTGAGAGGGTGATGCGGTGCTTACGCTAGCCCTAGAGACCCTCTGCGTAATTCTGAAGCCCTTTGAAGCCTATGCACTGTCCTGCATAGCACCTGTGTAGTGACTGCACAACACCTGCGTAGCTGTTGCTTTGCTTCTCTGCGCTGTCCTTGTTGTTGCTCCTTTGCCTCTTACTGAATCTTGGCTCCGGGATCAGATCATCTCCTCAACCAATACTACCCCTCGCTCTAGAAAATTCCTCCAGAAATTCTTAGCAAACCCGCTCTAGAATTCTAGATCTATTTCTTAGCTCTGCAACTGTGTGTCTCCAACTGACCCTCAAGCCTTTCTCTTATATTTTTTCATTCATCTCATCAATGGCCAAGATTAAAGCACTCATCAACCGCCGAGATTAAAAGACTGCTTGATCAATGTCTTATAGAACATTTAAGCACACATGTTAATTAATTCACTTTAATTATTTAATTTTCCTAAGTTTAGACTTAGGCAATCCATTAAAATAATTAATTATTTGAATAACTTGAACAACAACTGAAATTTCTCAAAACACTTTCTGGGTTTTGGAGTTCACCAACTGAAATTTCTCAAAACACTTTCTTGGTTTTGGAGTTCAAGTGTGACCTAGCCATTCCACAAAATTTCAGGACTAGAGCACACCCGATGCTACACCAACTATACAAAATCTCAACAATCTCAACAAAACATACAAGATTTTTGTCTTGAGGCGCTTCCCCAACGGCTGCAAGATGATCCTAGATTTCCTGAATTTTGGTGAGAAAGGGATCAATGCTTTCACCCTTATACATCATGATGTTTCTTAGCTTCTCCTGTAGGAACATCTTCCGCTGCTCGAAAGGATTCTGATATAGTTGAGCGAGAGTGTCCTACATCTCCGTGGCAATGCCCTTGCGAGACATATGTGAAACTATATGGTCTCGGTCTCCATCTAGGATCAACCGCTTCGCCTTGGCCTTTTCTGCTACCTTGAACTGGAAAATTGAATTGCCCAACAATTTGCGTTGCCTAGCTAAGAAATGCACAACCCTTAGAAAATTTGTCTTGCTGCTCCCTTTGAACAACGAATATCTTCTTTCGCTTCTGAGGTTCCGCATCTCATCAAAATTGATTTGATACCATGTGAAATTTTCCCTACTGAAATTCTATTGCAGCAACTAGAATTAATTCTTCTAACTGTAAATTAATTTAGCAGTCTATTGCTACGACAACAACTTAATCACACTGCAATCTCCACAAATAAAAATACTGCGAAAGACAAATTGGAAACTGAGAAAATACTGGTGCACACAAAAATATGACAGTTGTTTTTGGACAGAAGTCCCCGAAAAAATCCGACTTGGGAAAACCGATTGCAACAGTTGAGGATTTTTATTATTAAGCAGCAGTGAGAAATTCTT
This sequence comes from Pinus albicaulis, assembly GCA_034641835.2. NCBI lineage: Eukaryota > Viridiplantae > Streptophyta > Pinopsida > Pinales > Pinaceae > Pinus > Pinus albicaulis. Next base: position 146,495,794 of record CM076582.1, read on the forward strand.
AGTACAATCTATGGATGCCCAAATGGCAATCCAATCATCAAAATAATCTGGACAAAATATCTATGAGGCAAATACCTCAACACCACGCCTGATCCAACTCCAACAATTGGCAAAACTAGCTAGTTGCACAACCTCTATGCAGTGCTTGTGCAGACCCCAACTTGCTAAGCCCTGAAACTGTTAGAAAAATGATGTCTTGGCTGACTCTGCCTTTGGAAGGAATTCGCTTGGCCTCTTGGAGTATTTTCGGACCAATTGCAACTGAATCACCCTTCCCTTCAACAAAATCGATCTCACTTTGAAGCTATTTGTGATGGCTCTGCACAACTTCTCTGGGAAATACGCCCCTTCTATTGTTGACCCTCTGGAACTAGAAGACTTCCTCCGAACTCAATGTCTCTGCCCCTCTCTGTCTCTGCTTCCCTTCTCTGGCTCGAACTCTTCAGACAGAATGCTGTTGCTCTCTGGAAAAATCGAATTGCCAAGGAAATCGATCTCAAGTGTGTTCCTTCATCTGGCCGTCAACTTCTTCTTATCATCTCACTATGGGACTCCAACGACCAAGATTAAAACTTAATCAATGGCTGAGATTATTCCCTAGTCGATCTGTGTGAGTTTCTAGAGAAATATCAGTTTCCTCAATTAATTCATGTTAGTTATCTCAGTTTCCTCAATTAATTCATGTTAGTTAATCCTTTTCCCTAGGTTAGACTTAGGAAAAATTTAATTACTGATTAATTAACTTAATTAAGGCATTTCTAGGTGGATTTTCCTAAAACCTTTTTTGGGTTATGAAGTCCTAGTGTTTCTTAGCCTCTTTGACAAACGTCGAGACTAGAACACCATTTGATGCTACAAAAAACTAACATTCTGTGTATTGTTGTCGCTCGGATTGTATAGGCACCGCGACAACTGCTTAGGACGGGGGTTGTCACTCTGATCCATGCCCACTTCGTTCTAGCTGTCTCCCAATAGAAGCCTATGGGGGGTAGTCCCTATGCAAATGAAGTGAAGGAAAACAAGTTGGGGACCAACTTGCTTGCGAGACACAAATGAGTGGCTTAACTACTTGGTTAAAATTAGCATGACTTAAGGATTTGATTAGATTCAAAGATGAAACTAGTGCCTTATGGAGTCACAATTCTTGCTTATTACAAATTTGAAACAAAGTGACCGGATGAACACCAACTGCTTAATATGATAGGCTATCCTATGTGCTATGCAAAGCCTAAGATCTAGGTGTAATGCAGGGATGTTGGATAATTTTAGATTAAATGGCTAATCTAAGTTGAACCTCTCCCTTAACTGTTTTGAGAAACAATCTTCAGAGTAGGTTGTGGGATGGAAGCCAACGGGAAGCAGACAATGGCCTGATTAACGATACCTCTCCATGTGTTCCAACCACCTAGTGCCTTCGACGTTGCAGAAACTGTGGTTCTGACGATTGCGAGGTCACTGTGTTAACCACTAAGAAGGGTGGAATCCCTCAAGCTAATTGGAAAAGGGGTGCCCAAGCTTTCTATCAACCAAGCTTATGCTTGGAGGTAAGTTGTTAAGCGCAATTAGTCTTAGAATAAAATGCAAGATGGATGAGAGAAGCTCTTGAGTTAAGATTGGTTAAGTCTTTTATGTACATAAATTTGTGATTGGCCTTTAATGACGAGTACTTAACAATGATTAGAAAACAATCTTAAAACAAGACAAGTGCTTAAGGATATAAGTACCAAAGTTAACGAATCCACAGGATACTTAGAATAAATTATCCAATTTGTCAATCAGCCAATGGTTACACGATGCCAATTAGATTTCAAATGTCAAATCCTTATACCAACCACAAGATCAAAAATTTAGAGCTTAAGTGTATGAGTGGTTTAAGTGTAAAATTCAGAAATCCGTGTAAGTTAGAGCAAGACAAACAAGTTTTAGATCTCAAATATCCAAATCAGCAGTAATACTTCATAAAATTTAAGCACTTATTAGACTTATGACAGCAGCAAGAAAATCACTTTAGATCATGGAATTTACCAAACATATGAATCAGAAATTTTCCAATGATTAGAAGATGTAAATTTATGAATTTAGTCCGCTTTAAGATGAAGTATTCAGTGATATATCAGATCTGAAGAAATTTATTACAACAGTAAACAAATCATCAAATCAACAAACTAATGATGCTACAAGTGCCCAATATGCCCCAAACTAAGAAAAAAATATCAAAATTGAAAAATCAAGTTTTCAGGGCTCTTAAAGTATGATATTTAGAAAATATCAGATCTGAAAAACTCGTTACATCAGTGAGCAAATCAGAAAACCGATGTTTGAACAAATGTCCAAAAATGCCCAAAACTTGGAGAAAATTACCAAATGGCAAAAATTGAAAATTTGAGCCTTTTAGGTGAATTATTTAGAAAAGTTCTGATCTGATATATTCAATTATGTAGTAAAATTCTAGCAAACAAGAAATAAGATCTAGGCTATATAACCACTTGCCCAAATGGCCAAAATTTAGGAAAATTCAAATTTTGCAATATTGAGTTATTTTAACCAATTTAAATGTAATTTTAGGGCTTATATATCATGGTCATAAACTGAAAATTACAACAGTAATAAAACAGTGAAAATTAGGGTTTAGAGAGCAAATCAAGAGGCCTTGGGGCCTTGTAGATGGTTAGGAAGACTTCCAATGAGGATGACCACTTGAAAACACAATGTTAACCCCAAAATCGTTGCAAAACAAATTGTTATAGGGAAAACGCCAATCCCTTGAAAAAACCCTTGTTTGTAATGAGATCTAGCTCTCGTAGGGCTTATGGCCTTCTTTATGTTTGCAAAATAGGTTCCAAACACTAGCATTTTAGGTTGGGTAAGGGCTAGGGCCTTTAGAAAATGGGTTTCTTCGCCGATTTGAAAATAAACAACCTGCAAAAATAGCATGAAAACCCTAGACGTCTAGGGTTAATGAGGTTTCCAATGTCAATTTCTTCCTCAATCCTGAAATAAAATTTAGATTAAAAACCCAAATACCCAATATAAAAAAATAAATTTAAATTTCGAAACTCCAAATACTATACAAAATCTTAAAACCCCAACACCCAAATTAACAAAATAATTTACAAATTATTACTCCAAAATTATTTACAAAATTTACAAATATAGAAGGGTTTTGAAAATAAAATTTTTGGGAAATAATTTTTTTATGACTATTTGTTAATTTTGGGCAAATAGGTCCAAACTCCATATTACACTACTCATATGACGATGGTCATATTTTTGTTGGATTCCTCTTTCAGAGAGGTGCAAGATTGATCTAAAGATCATCTTTTATTTGGATGAGTAGAACATTTATTTTGAATTTATTTTCCACATGTGCAAGGTTGACTAGATTTATAATGTAGGCTCACATGCTTAATAGATGTGTCACACACCCTCACTGATGAATATAAATTGGAGATACTTGGAGGTCATTTGCTCATCATCTCATCACACATTCTCTCATTGTGATCTGATTGGTTCGATAGCCTTTGGAGACCTTTTTCTCCTCACACATGTGGAGCGCAGCTATTGTTTTTTACGAATCTGTTTAGGGCTTTTTGCTGCAACGTTGACTAGCATTGACCATGGTCAAGCCTAGGTCGTTTGATCTCAAAACTCTGCCAAAAATCCGATTTTGAGAGGCCGTACTGCTAGGCACTGAAATCGAGGAAATTTGAGCTGTTTGACTAAAGCCCTAATCTGCTGCATTGACTTTTCTGTGTTGACTTTAAGTTGACCAACGTTGACTTGTGATGAGCTGTCTTTGAGAGCTGTGGGTGTGACACGTGAAGGATTGGTTGACCGAGAAAGACTTTGCTAGCTGAAGCATCCTGTTGACTGCTGTAACGCAACAATATCTCATATCTTTGCTGGACAAAAGGAAATGTAAATTTGATGTATATTTGGCTTGGCTTCTATTGATCTATTATTGTGTTCTATCAGCATTTTACTTTCATGTTTATGTGATTGCTATTTTGTATCAAGCCTAAGAAAGGTTGAAGTAAAATTGCATCAAGCATAGAACACCATGGTTATCTAAATTTAACACTATTTTCTTTAATGAATGACTAAAAACACTTTAGAAACCCCAATGCACACTATAGCCTTAGTGAAGATTTAATCCAACACAAAAATATTTACTGCAAAATGATTACTGCACAAGTTTGTGAACTTGGAGGCCAAGGACTGCAGTACCTGCAAACATATGTATTTATCTCAAAACAATATGTTAATCATATAGAGAATCAAACCATCTAAGATTAGCCCAAAACTATAAATAACATGATTTTATCTCTATATGATGAAAACATATATTACCATTATTTAGCACAACATAGGAAAGCCCGTAGTCAGTACGTACCACAAATCAATAAGCATCGAACATCTCGAGTTGCACTCCAAAGTCTTTATTATGATAGAAAAAATAGTTCCTAGTGGGACAATCGTTTACAAAGATGCTACAACAACAATTTTGTAGCCAGAGATCAAGATGCTAAAGACTCAATTGCTTCTCTAATTTATAGATAAATCTTCCAAGGGGAAAAATAACGGCTAGTTTCTTTGATCCTTGTCAAAATAATCTTGACTGTTGATAAACACTTCAAGATCTTTTAATCTTGGCCCTTGATTTTTTTTATTTTTGAAGAATTTTCGAATTTATTATTTAATTCCATTTTTATTAGCTCAAAATTAATTATTTTGAGCTAATTTCCTCAAAAATTTGACTTTGACTTTGACTTAACTACCAAGGTCCAAAGGTCCAAATTTTCTTGAAATATACAATATTCCTTTGGTGGAGGACATTGACCTTTAAAAATTGATTATTTTAGGACCTTTTTCCACTTGGAGAATTATTTTTCCTAAGACATCTTAATTTTGGCTCTAATTAATTAATTTTTTGGCTTAGGATTTAATTTTATTTTGCCAGAAAAATTAATTAATTTACACACGAGGGATTTAATAATTTTCCACCCTTTTATACATAAGAATTTTACATTACAACCCTCAAAGGGGGAATACACATTTGGCTTAGACCCTCAAAACACTTAACCCATTTGTGACACAGTATGATCTAGTAGACCAAATGATTTGTAATAAAATAATTAAGCCAACTAGCTTAAATTATTCCCAAATCACTTTTACATCAGACTTGACTAAAAAACACGAGGGCTCACTTAAGACTTCAACAATAAATTTCACCCCAGGTTTGGGGTTTAAGCTAGAGGGAAAAACTTGTTCTGATTAGTTGTGTTTAGAAACACAGGTAATCAGTGAGGTTAAAAAACCTCCTAGGATGAAATTTGTCGCCAAAATCACAGGCTTACCTAGGTTGTTACATAATTAAATGATCGTACTAGAATCATTTACATTACAACTTGTAGAATGGGTTTACAAATGACATGCAGAGATCGTTGATAGATGCCCCAATCCTGTTAAAAAAAAATTGGCACTTCTGCTTCCTTGGACAAATTGAGTGCAACATCTGGCTCCATATGGGGACACATTGCTTCCATGAAGTAAGGTGAGAATCCCAAAATCTTGCATCAAAGAAAACAAAAGTCCATCAAATAGATACCCATTTAACATCAAAGTCATCACGCATATATAGAAAATACCACTGGAATAAAAAAATCTACTCTAACAGACTGAAATATAAAAGACATAATATAAATGCATGAAATAAAACTACCTAATGACATGAAATGAAAATGAGTAGTGTTAGAGATACTATACAAACGATGCCCCATGGCATCATATATCTTCAACATAGTGCATATTGAGCATCTGCTGACTCTTAGACAAGTCTGTGGGTTTCTTCTCAGACGTGCCATGCCCGATCCTGCATATTGAAAGACTTTGTCTTATCCGAATATCGAGCTGCTCCCGAGCATCAAATGCATCAAACTTATTACACTTGCTATCGGTAGGATGCGATATTGATGTTGATGCGATCGACGTGCAACTTTCTATCTGATTTGGATAACGCTCATCTGAAAAATTTGGAATGTCCACGATTTTTGTGACCTGCTCTTCTTTATTTTCATGACCCTGCTCTGTCAAAGTTGTTGGATCGGTGTTGTAATCATTGATTTGAAATCCTTCACTTTCTTTCCTACCTGGATTATCTTCGTTTAACCATTTCTCAGTGGAATCAATTACTTCTTCATAGTAAGATGAAGGCTACTTTGGTGGGTTGGGAGGTTCATGTACTCGATCTTTTGGTCGTGGTTAGAGTTCATGAACCTGTGATTTTTCCATCTTTTGTAGCTTGCTTCGAAGAGTGGTTTGTTCAATTCTTATGACATTCATTTCGTCAACATGATTCTCCTCCATGGTATTCATCATATTCTGAAAGGCGATCATATGATTATACTGCGTAACTTCCATAACCTGTAATCTATTCTGAAGAGCCATTTGACTGGCTTGCATGTCCTTTATCACTTTATCATGATTCATTTGAATAGAACTCATTTATTCCTTATGATTTGCTTCCATAATGATCAAATGACTTTGTATGGTAGTCATCTGATTGGACTGATTAACTTTCATGATTTCTAGCTCTTCATCACACTTTTCTTCTATGGCTAATAATTTGGTATACATAGTTCTCATATCCTTGGCGTGATCTGCTATCAATTTTTCTAGATTAAGTTCCACGTTTTTCATCAATTGTGCTTGATTGAATTGCATGTCTTTAACCATTTGCTTTAATTCCTCGATAAGATGCTTTCCATTTTCCCTTTCATGGTTGACATCGATTTGGCAACTTGTTCCTGCCTTTCCATTGTCGAGGATTCGTCTTGCAATGACACAAGTGGATTCATCATGAAATTTCTCGCAAGGTTTGCAATATGGCAAAGATTGACAAGGAGCATCTTCTTGAACACTTTGGATGTGAGTTCTTTACAGGTTCATATTCCTTTATATTGTAATTTGCATAAGATGAATCCTTTTGATTCCCATATTTATCCTTTAAGGCATTGATAAAGGCCTGTAAGGAATCAATAGAATGGTGAAACAAACCTAAAAAACAATCTTGAGCATCATCCTCCAAAGAAAGGGCAAAAAGTCATATCTTGACGTCTTCATGCTTGTTATATGCAGGACCAACAAACTTCAACATACGATGAGTGAACCTTTCAAGATGATGTTTAGCAGTGATGGCATCATTACTCGTGAAAGAAGGCAAATTATCAATGGCTTCTCTCAGAATGTCATGAAGAATGTCAGTAAAACAACAAGGGGTGAAAGATTTATCCATGATGACCTGCTTTAGGGGAAAGGGAGCCAATGGATGTCAGAGAGAGAGACCCTTGTGTTGAAAAGTGTAACTAGGTCGGTTTTCATGTTGACTATGTAATTATGTAAAGAAGATGTCAAAGATAATAAAATATATTTTTGGTGTACTTGCTTCATGGATTACATGAGCAAGATTTTATTATGTAGATAGACTTCTTCTTGATGTCTATTAGGTTCATAGGAATACATATAATTAGATGTCATATATACATGAAGGATTTAGTTTAGATGTCTATGCTCCAAAGACCTTGTAAAGAAGCTCACAAACAACCCTCAAACAAGCTGAAAGACAAGTTCTAAAAGCATTGAAAATCAAGCTCCTATACAACAAAGACAACCCTCCAACAATGCTGGAATAAACAACTCATGAAATGTTATTTATGTCGGCATACAAACTGTGGACAAGTTGGCCTAAAGTCAACTTGGTGAGTCGGCTTAAAAACCAGGAAGCATACACCTATATATAGTTGCTCTGCGGTTCATTTGAGATAAGAATTTCAGACAATATTAGAGAGAAAAATACGAGCTAAGGATTAGTCTTCATGCGAAGGGTATAAAGAATAATCTATGCAGAAGGATGAAATATAACTACCGCTGAAACTAAGTTACTGTACCTCGCATAAATTCAGGTAACCGTAACCTACTCCAGCAAGGAAGAAGTGCGGATAAATACTGAACATACATCGGTCTTATTTCTGAACTGTATTGTGGAAAAAGGGATAGCTTATAGAGCAGATAAGTGACAGTACACATTGCGGATCTGAAACTGAAGATTACAGAAAGGTACAGGAAGTAGAAGATTGCGGAGAGGTGCAGGAAGAGGATTGCAAAGAAGTGTAGAGGTACAGGGGTACGGATGACTGAAGCTACGTTGCGGACAAGTGCAGGAAGGGTACAGTAAAAATGTTAGTTTAGGGTTGCTGATCTGAAGAAAGAGTTTATTGGAGATAAGACAATCATCATAAGGAGAAGAGGCAACAATAGTGAAGAAGATTTACCTTCTTACCGTTCAAGCAAATTGTTGAAGAGAAGAATCAAAGTTGAAGAAGCTAAATCAAGGTCTTGGAAGCATAAGAAGGTTAAGGGTCTATGTCATGGTCATGGTACTTGTCATTTGAAGATCTATAAGAAGAATTCTTTGTGGATTTTCCCCTCCAAGAGGGAGAGGTTTTTGCCTTGGCTCTAGGAGCCTAACTTTCGTGTCTTGTGCTCTTTGATAATTGACTTGATGAAAGATTAAATAAACAAAAAGAAGAGAAGACATACATATCATAAGTAAGGTCACAAGTAATTATCAAGAAGAGAATTTGTATTAACCTACAGCCCTCCAAATTCTCAACACCTTGTTCAAGAAAACCAAGAGATCCACAAGAAGCAAGCCTCTAGCATAAATTCTTGCAAGAAATGAAAGAAGTGGAGTCACCACTTGAACATGAATCTAGCTCCAAAATCCAGAAGGCAAAAACCAAAAAAGGCTAGTTAGGGAGAAGCAAGTGGATATCAAGGAAGGGCTCCTGTCTGAGAAAATTGAATGCTTACTAGGATGTAATTTGTTTAACCGAGCCCAGAGAACGGGGCTAACCAAACTACCAGTAAGTTTTTATGAATGGATGAATCAGTGGAGTCGCCACCCAAACAGGAAACTAACCGAAATGTCCAAGTGCTTCGGTGCAGATAGAGAAGTGAATAAGGTGATAAGAATATTAGTGAGATATTAAAGTGCAACGAATTTGGTGTTTGACGGATCAAGAAGATGAAAATGGATGAATATTAATGAGAATGTCGTCAATGCCAAGGTCCACTAAAATGGTCCCTGGCAACAATGCTAAAAAATGTTGTGGCATTGGTGGGACAATGAAATGATGAAAAGATGGAAAGATGAAGGATTGAAAAATTGTCATAAACCCTGACAACGAGCAAACTCGTACCCTGCAACGACGCCAAAAAATGTTGTCGCCCAAATTTTACGGGCATCGCGACAACCACTCAGGGCGGGGGCCGTCACTCTGATCCCCGCCCAATCCGTTCTAGCTGTCTCCTAATACAAGGCTATGGTGGGTAGTCCCTATTGAAATGAAGTGAAAGAAAACAAGTTGGGAACCAACTTGCTTGGGAGACACAAATGAGTGGCCTAACTACTTGGTTAAAATTAGTTAGACTTAAGGATTTAATTAGATTCAGAGATGAGACCAGTGCTATATGGAGTCACAATTCTTGCTTATTACAAATTTGAAACCAAGTGACTGGATGGACACCCACTGCTTAATATGATAGACTATTCTATGTGCTATGCAAAGCCTAAGATCTCGGTGTAATGCAGGGATGTTGGTTAATTTTAGATTAAATGCCTAATCTAAGTTGAACCTCTCCCTTAATTGTTTTGAGAAACAATCTTCAGAGTAGGTTGTGGGTGGAAGCCAACAGGAAGTAGACAATGGTCTAATTAACAATACCTCCCCTTGCAAGGTCACTGTGTTAACCACTAAGAAGGGTTGAATCCCAAAAGTAATTGGAAAAGAGGTTTCCTAGGAGCCTATCAACCAAGCTTATGCTTGGATGTAAGCTGTTAAGTGCAACTACTCTTAGAATAAAATGCAAGATGGATGAGAGAAGCTCTTGAGTTAAGATTGGTTAAGTCTTTAAGTACTTAGATTTATGATTGGCCTTTAATGACAATAGTACTTAACAATGATTAGAAAGCAATCTTAAAAAAGGACAAGTGCTTAAGGATACAAGTGCCAGTATTAACCAATCCACAAGATACTTAGAATAAATTATCCAATTTGTCAATTAACCAATGATTACACGATGCCAATTAGATTTCAAGTGTCAAAGCCACTTATACCAACCACAAGATCAAAAATGTAGAGCTTAAGTGTATGAGTGTTTCAAGTATAAAATTCGAAAATCCTTGTCACTTGGAGGAAGACAAGCAAGTGTTAGATCTCAAATATCCAAATCACTAGTAATACCTCAGAAAATTTCAGCACTTATTAGACTTATGACAACAACAAGAAAATCACTTTACATCATGGAATTTACCAAACATTTGAATGAAAAAAATTTCCAATCTTTAAGATGAAGTATTCAGTGATATATCATATATGAAGTAAACAAATCATCAGATCAACAAGCCAATGATGCTACAACAAGTGCCCAATATGCCCAAAACTAGGAAAAATTATCAAAATTGAAAAATCAAGTTTTTAGGGATCTTAAAGTATGATATTCATAAAATATCAAATCTGAAAATCTTGTAACAACAGTGAGTAAATCAGAAAACCAGTGAGTTATTAGTGCTTGAACAAATGCCCAAAATTGCCCAAAACTTGGAAAAATTGCAAAAAATTGAAAATTTGAAATTTTGAGCCTTTTAGTTGAATTTTTCAGAAAAGTTCAGATCTGATATATTCAGTTATGCAATAAAATTCCAAAAAGCAAGAAATCAGATCTATGCTAGATAACCAATTCCCAAATGGCCAAAATTTAGGAAAATTCAAATTTTGCAATTTGAGCTATTTTAACCAATTTAAATGTAATTTTAGGGCTTTTATATCACTGTTATAAACTGAAAATTACAACAGTAATAAATCAATGAAAATTAGGGTTTAGAGAGCAAACCAATAAGCTTTGGGGCTTTATAGATGGCTAGGGAGACTTCCAATGAAGATGACCACCTGAAAACACAATGTTAACTCGAAAATCGCTGCAAAACAAATTGTTAGAGATGTTAACCCCAATGCCAATCCTTTGAAGAAAGTCTTGTGTGTAATGAGATCTAGCCCTTGTAGGGCTTATGGCCTTCTTAATGCTTGCAAAATATGTCCCAAACACTTGCCTTTTAGGTTGGGTAAGGGCTAGGGCCCTCAGAAAATGAGTTTCTTCCCCGATTTGAAAATAAGCAACTTGCAAAAATAGCCTGAAAACCTTAGACGTCTAGGGTTTATGAGGTCTCCAATGCCAATGTTTTCTTCAATCCTGAAACAAATTTAGAATAGAAACCCAAATACCCAATATAAAAAAATAAATATAAATTTCAAAACGCCAAATACGATACAAAATCTTAAAACCCCGAAATCCAAATTAGTAAAATAATTTACAAATTAAATCTACAAAATTATTTACAAAATTTACAAATATACAAGGGTTTTGAAAATATTTTTTTTATGCCTATTTTCTTTGATGAATGACTAAAAAGTTAAAACACTTTAGAAACCCCAATGCACACTATAGCCTTAGCGAAGGTTTAATCCAACACAAAAATATTTGGGATCTAAGCAAAATTATTCCTGCCCAAGTTTGTGAACCTGGAGGCCAAGGACTAAAGTACTTGCAAACATTATGTATTTATCTCAAAATAATTTGTTAATCGTATAAAGAATCAAACCAACTAAGATTATCCCAAAACTATCAATAGCATGATTTTATCTCTATCTAATGAAAACATATCTTACCATTATTTAGCACAACATAGGAAATCCTATATTTAGTATGTACCACAAATCAATAAGTATGGAACATCTCGAGTTGCACCCTAAAGTCTTTATTATGATAGAAAAGATAGTTCCTAGCGGGACAATAGTTTACAAAGATGCTTCAACAACAATTTTCTAGTGAGAGATCAAGATGCTAGAAAATCCACTGACTCTCTAATTTATAGATAAATCCTCCAAGTGGAAAAATAACAGTTAGTTTCTTTGATCCTTGTCAAAATAATCTTGGCAATTGATAAACACTTCAAGATCTTTTAATGTTGGCCCTTGATTTTTTGTTTTTGAGGAATTTTCGAATTTATCTTTTAATTCTATTTTTAGTAACTCAAAATTAATTATTTTGAACTAATTTCCTCAAAAAATTGACTTTGACTTAACCACCAAGGTCGAAGGGTCCAATTTTTCTTGAAATATACAATATTCCCTTGGTGGAGGACCTTTAAAAGTTGGTTCTTTTATGTTGAATTTCTATGACCTTGGGTCTAGGATAGAGTCTTAAAATCTTTGATGCTACTAAGCCAAGAATCTCAACAGAACTACTTTGCACAACGAAATATAAACAATAGTAAATCACAAATGCATAGAATATAAACAACTTTTTAAAATTTTCAACCTAACTTCGTTATATTAATCCAACTAATATAATACAACAATCTAGGGCTCTCATACTAGGGATAATGACCCTCATACATCCACTAGTACAAGATACAAAACAAGATATTCCGACCATCTGGCTGTAGTGCACTCTCTCAGCTCCTCTCGGTCGTACCCTATACCTGCCTGGTCCTTAGACTTCTGATCTGTAGCTCCTACTTCTATCAATGCTCCAAGTCCATCTGACCACTGAACCTCGACTATCAATCTGCTCACTAGTTGATCATTCGTCCACCAACGCATCAACACATCAAGACTCTTGTCGAGTTGTTCACAACTCCACTTGTGAACAACTCTCAATCTGCCCACTGCTGCTCCTCAGCTACTTAGAGACTTCAGCCCGTTATGGTCTTCCTGTGCTACGCCGATGAAGACCAACATAGGGCACGAAGGGCTGCCACCCATCACTGCAAGATGTCCATCTCCCACAATGAACACGAGTTGGGAGGACTGTCCATCATCTGCTGTAGAATTCCTTCTCCACACACAAGTCTTGGGCTCCACAAACTGCTCCTCGCTGATCAGACCCTTGAGCTCCAATAACTGCCACACTAGCAACTACCTTTGTCCACCAAGGTGTTGCACACTAGGCTCCAACTTGGACACTATCACGTTGTCCTCCAATAGAGCAGAAGTGCCCAAACCATGTTCACACTTGGTCCACTCTCACGCTGCCCTCCAACAGTCCACGAGTGACCACGTCCATGCTGTAGTATTTACACCTAGTTAGGGCATCCAACACCTAAGAGACCTTTACACATGACTGCCAACAAACTTCTCATCATTCGCCCTTTGCTCTGCAATAGAGGAGTTATTGCACAAATCCAAGCACCATCAATATGTCCTCACCTAGGACATCGATCCAACTCGCATCCAATCATTACCAATAGATCATCTGCAACTCCCTGCTACTTCTCTCTTGCCTAAGGTTCTGTGCACATTGTTGTAGCTTCCTATCTCTGGTTAGGGCATCCAAAAACCCTCCAAAAGTTTGCCACAATAGTCCTCCAATCACCGTGTTCCCTTGTGACCCTTTGTTGTCCTTCTAGGCTTCCAATCTACTGTTGTAGGTCCCTAAGAAACCACCTTAAGACACCCTACAACTCTCGGAACAGCTACAACAAAGAGTTTGACACCTGAACAAGGGTTGACACCTTCAGTTTGGGCTGCGGTGTCTCCTTAGAAGTTGCGGCTAGGTGAGAGGACCCTTACTAGGTCTCTCGGCCTCTCAACAAGCCTCCATGCATGCTTGTTGTATCTTCATCTCCTGTGGCCCAAAACAAAATACCTAAAGCATGGTAAACATGCCCAGAAAACCCTTTAAACTCACCTCTTCTCCTACAACCTAGTCAACAAGGGATCCACTGCCTTTCATTTCCTTTTCAAGCCTCCACATTGGCTGAAACAAGCCTAAGACAACTGCGGTATACTCAGCAAGAAGTTCGCACCCAATCCATGAGAGAACCTCCCCAAAACGGTGCCAAATAACGTCCTTCTTGCATCCTTTCTCCCTGCTTCAAATCCACACTCAAATCATAGGTATTCTTGATGTTAGAATGCTCTTCTTGGATGCCAAATGAATGCTCCCTCACCTTGTATTTATACCAAATCCAAGGGCTCCAACGAATGTCAACAAGAGGGCTGCCAACCTGTCATTAGGCCTCTTAACACTAGGCCGACTTGACTTCAACTCATGCAAACCCACACATATACTTAGAAAATTCATAACTCTTCAACGACAACTCGGAATTGAATGATTTTCAATGCGTCGGATTCATCTCGACGAGCACTATCATCCTCATCCATCACATGTCGAAAAATTGTTACAGTTTTGGCCCAAACATCGATGGGTGCAAAACCCCCGGCTTGGGTTCCAGGCCCACAAGTGACTCTTGTGGCGCTTTGCCCTCCAATCCTCGAACCCTAGGGCTTGGAGTACCTCCCAAGCTACACAAAAGTCAACACTTTAGGACCCACAAATTTTCCACTTGGAGAATTATTTTTCGTAAGACATTTTAATTTTGACTCTAATTAATTAATTTTCTGGCTTAGGATTTAATAATTTTTAATTTAATTTTGCCAGGAAAATTAATTAATATACACGAGGGATTTAATATTTTTCCACCCTCTTATACATAAGAATTTTACATTTACAACCCTCAAAGGGGGAATACACATTTGGCTTAGACCCTCAAGACACAACCCATCTACGACACAATATGATCTAGTAGACCAAGTGATTTGTAACAAAATAATTAAGCCAACTAGCTTAAATTATTCCCAAATCACTTTTAGATCAGAATCGACTAAAAACACTAGGACTCACCTAAGACTTCGACAATAAATTTCACCCTAGCTTTGGGGTTTAAGCTGGAGGGAAAAAACTCTTCTGATTAGCCGTGTTTAGAAACACAAGTAATCAGTGAGGTTAAAAAACCTCCTAGGATGAAATTTGTCGCCAAAATCACAGGCTTACCTAGTTTCTTACATAATTAATTGGTCGTACTAGAATCGTGTTAAAATTGGACAACTAGGTCCAAACTTCGGGTTGTGCTGCTCGATGACGATCCCAATATTTTTATTGGATTCCTCTTTCGGAGAGGTGTAAGATTGATCTAAAGATCATCTCGATCGGATGAGCAGAACATGTACTTTGAATTTATTCCACTTATGTGCTAGGTCGGCCTGGAATAAAATATAGATTTAAATGTCTTAAAGGACGTGTCACTCACCCCCAAAGATTCCTATATATTGGAGAGACTTAGAGTTCATTTGACACACTTTGGTGTGGAGGAATTCTCTCTCTCTAGATAGCATTGGAGCTGTGATATATATATGGACTGTTCTTTGTTTGGGTTGTTCTGGGGTTATGTGTGACACGCTTCGCTGAATGACCTATTGGAGACTTTGCTGGTAGAAGCATCCTGCTGATCGCCGTAACGCCACCATTCATTATCTCTGATTTGGCTTGTCTTCTATCGATCTATTGCTATGTTCTATCTACTTCAGTATTGTGCCCTAATCTGAAATGGCATAGAACATTTCCAGAATTTAACATGGTATCAAAGCCAGGTTGAAGGCAAAGCCAAAATTGATTCGTTAGGAAGCCGCAGCTATTTGATGAATGGTTTGTCTTTAATCATGAATGCCGCAGGCCTGTGAGGCTTCACTAAAGCCTGCTGCATAGATTAAGGAGGGCCGAGGACTGTTCAAGGGCTAGAAACAACCCAGACCTATGGCTAGGTATCATAACCTTTGGTGTTAAATATGAACGCAGCTCTAAGGAGCATTCCTGTGCCAAAATTAAAGAGTGTTAGGCACTGTGGTTCGTGCCCTAACCAGCCCAGATGTGCAGCAATGAAGCAAACCCTAAAACAGATGATGATTTAGGACAACGGATCTTTGATGCAGCAGCAAGGGAAGGCTCGAGATAGCGTTTTTTTTCTCACGTAAGAACTATTACTCGTATCCAATGAGACGCTGACTTTCAAATCTCCACGATTGCTGCAGATACGATCATGCCTATTAATTTTTGAACTCCCTTTTTGACAGATTAAACAGATAAGAGATGTCCTTCCACGCCTAACAAACCCGATTATAAGTCAGATGAAAATAATGGCGTCAGCGTTCATAAAGCCAAGCCTGGGATTATACCAGAGCATGAAGTGTCCTACGGAGCCCGAACATGGAAGATTTTCACGTAAAAGCAACAATATATGGAAGTGGTTGATGATGGGCATGGATAGACGAGTCTTGCTTTAATCGCTCATATTGTTGGCTTGCTTAATGGATGGGCAACGCCATCTCGCAGACTCAAAGTCATAAATGAAAACTCTAAAACTGAGCGAATGACGAGCATGAATCCACTGACAATCGGATAATGTTGAGAGGCACCGGCCGTCAAATGAGTTTACATCTAGTGCTCGTGCGGTGTGGATTTCAAGCCATTCGCACTCAGCTTTTTAAGAGAAGCCTTTGCAGTAACTTTGAGATGGGTCGGTGACATTTATGATCGATTGGTCAGCCTGTTGTGTGAGCCGACGTTGTGTCTCCCTCACTGTCCGAGGCCCCATTCTGGCGACGCTTAAGACTGAGCGTGGAGTAGAATTGCTCATTCGTGTTTGTGGAGCGGCTTGTGTGCCCGCCGAGATCTGTGGTGCCTGTGACAGCTTGTTGGCGGAAGAGTGGTGGTGCCTTGGTGCTGGTCTGCGGTTTGAGCAACAAAATCGTGAGCAACGTTTTGGAGATCGATTGCTGCAGAGGGTGTTTTAGTGCAGTTGCGTGACCTGTGGAGGGTCGAACCAGTTGTGGCGACCTCGGTAGCCTGTGAGGAGAGCTGTGACTGCAAACGTCAAGGTCAAGCCGACAATGTTGGCTGCCACGTCACCTGGTGCAGCCAAAGTTACGATTTTCATAAATTTTGCAGCGATCTCCTCAACTGTCTGCGTCATGGAAGCATGGTGGTGGATTTGCCCACAATGTTGCATGGCGTGAAGTGACCAGTGCTGAAGCAATAGCGTGGTGTGGATGTATGTGAGGGCGGCAGTGGTGTGGACAGTCTAGAATAGTGCCACATTGCCATGAACACTGAAATACGCCAGTGGATCATATTTAAAGTCAGCAACTCAAGGTAAGCGTGCTCTGTGAAATAATCACGTAAAGAAGTCTGAAAGAAGTGCGGATAAGGGTAGTGTACATCAGTGTTAAGGTGTTGCACAAGACAGCATTAAAATGCAGATTAAAGGCCACCAACAGCAGTTAACGTCTGCCCAAAAGTAAGTTTGATCTGCTCTATGTCGTTTTAATGCTCATTTTATGTTCTGTCTGGGATTCAAAGGTAGCTGAAGCTACGATAGTCTGTACTGGAAGATTGTTTTCTGGGCAAGCCTGTAGGTGGCATTGTGAAGAACAAAATAAAATAGAGGTGCCTCCTCACATTTCAAGGTCACTGTGGATGCAAGGGAAGGAGATTGTTTACTTGAGGTGTGTTTTGGGCAAGAAGGATGAGGTAACTGCCCATGAACAATCCAGCAGCCCATTCATAAGGCATCTTGCATTGCCCAGGCTGCAGCTTCTGAAGGCTGTCCAATGACTGGATAGTGGATGGTGCAGCCCGCTAATGCCCTAACAGAAATTTACAACTGTATACAAAAACTTAGTAAAGCCTTGAATTACTAAGCATCTCTTTTGGACAATCCCTGGAAAATAATTATCATATACAGTTTTCTGATATGTTTGATAAAACTGTCATTTCTGCTATTGATTTCTTGGCTACGTGTATATATCAGGGCCTGCAAATTATTGATTATCATCAGCAAAATTCATTTATATGGAAGTCATCTATAAGATTTTCATTCAAAACTCTGGATTGTCTGAAGATTCAGGTCACTATGATGAACAAAGGAACACATGTAACATATATTGATGACTTGAGGGGCAGTGCAGTGCCTCATTGAACAGTATTATTGTCTAGTGACAGTGGTTGTGAACTAGCATATACCTGGACTTAATCTATTGGCAATAACCTTAAAAAGTGCCTTGTCCAGTTTTATCCTGTTGGATGATTGGGGCGGGAACATTGATGAGCAGGAGTACCATTATGACTGTGCTGGATCTGCATGGATTGACATGAAGAAGGATAAATTCTGTGTTTTAACATCTGTATGATCGGTTCCTAGATCTGTAAAATCTAGGAGAAAAATCGCAGAACTGAGATCTGAAGTCTTGGGCAGAAGCAGTGCTGGATGAGATGTCAGATGTATTAGATGAAGCTCTCAAGTGCAGAATTATGAAAGAAGGAATCGTGTTTGGATTTCTAGTTTTGTGAGTCACAGTAAAGAGGGTTGGTTGAGGAAGCTACAACAGACCTCCTCAGAATAACATGACTTCTAACAAGCTGAGGCATGTTGATATATTCTCCCTGTTGGACAGTGACATAGATAGACACCTATGTAGCAGTCAGCATGAGACATTAGCAGTCTCACTGGAGCATAATGGTAAAATGTGTTTCGGCAGTTTTCAGACACATTGGAATCTTGAACCATGATCAGCAAAGCCTGCTGGATGGCTTTGACTATGGAAGATTAAGTCCCCCTTTCCAAGTTGGTGTCTAAGATGCCCTTATTTAAAAATAGATGTTTTTCTCTCTCGAGAGAAGCTGGCATTAAGAGGGAGAATACATCTCTGTATATACTCCTGAGCTAATATCATTGCTGAACGAAAGAAGATCCTCATGGCTCAAAGACATATGGCTTCAGAGGGGGAAGAAAACCGAGAAGCCATATAAATACCAGGAATATCTAGCTGCCATGAGTACAATATGAGCCTGGAACATTTGAAGAAATTGGAAAGTATCTAAATCTGCAAGGATACGAGGGTGATATATGGGATATGTTTCCTAGACCACAGATCAAAGCTATTGTCACCTCGCTTCAAAATCAAGCATGGATTTGATGGAAGTGATGAAAAGTTTAGGCAAGATTCGTTGCCCATGAGGAAGGCATAGATTATGATGTCACACCTGCACTTGTGACCCGATATACCACCATTCGATCAACAACATCCCTTGCTGCTACGCAAGGATAGAGTCTTCATTAGATAGATGTAAAGACCGCATTTCTGCATGATGCATTAAAGGAAGAAGGTGTATGTTGAGCAACCTCTGTGGTTCGAAGTCCAGGTTAGGGACACCCATGTTTGTAAGTTGAAGAAAAGCCTTCTATGGGCTGAAACAAAGCACCCAGAGCTTGGTACGAGAGGATAGATAGCTACCTGGTGAAGCTGGGCTTCACTCCTAGTAAGGCTGATCTGAACCTTTACTTCAAGGTTGTCCAGGGGAAGCCTCTCATTCTGGTGCTGTATGTGGACGATCTCTTCCTGATAGGTGCTGACCCCCTCATTCATCAATGCAAGAGGGAGCTTGCTGCTGAGTTCGAGATGAAGGACCTAGGACTGATGTACTACTTCCTAGGCCTGGAGGTCTGGCAGAGACCTGGCGAGATTTTCCTTCCTCAAGGAAAATACATTGTGAAACTTCTGGAAAGATTTGGTATGATGGACTGCAAGTCCGTGTCAACACCAATGGAACTCAACTTCAAGAAGTTTAGTGGCAGCGTTGCTAGGCCCATATTGGCAAATCCTACTGAGTATCGTCAACTCGTAGGGGCCTTGATGTTCTTAGTGAACACCCGTCTAGATATATGTTTTGCAGTGAACACTTTGAGTCAACAGATGGTTGAGCCTCATCACTTACACTGGGTTGGTGCCAAGAATCTTCTGAGATATCTTTGGGGCACGATAAACCATGGGCTGAGATACACTGTCGGGAGCGGGACACTCCTTGGATATACTGATGCCGATTGGGCTGGCAATGTGGTGGATCGTAAGAGCACATCGAGAAGCTGTTTCAATCTTGGTTCTGCTTCGATCTCATGGATGAGCAGGAAGCAGAAGTCAGTGGCTTTGAGCACCGCTGAGGCCGAATACATTGCAGCAAGTATGGCCTGTTGTGAAGCAGTCTGGTTGCAAAAGCTCTTCAGTGAGCTGTTCGAGCATGTGCTAGATACCACGGTGATACTCTGTGATAATCAGAGTGGGATTCGCTTGACCGAGAATCCTGTGTTCCACGATCGATCCAAGCATATTGATATCAGGTACCATTTCATCCGGGATATGGTACAACGAGGTGCTGTAAGGCTCAATCATATAGGAACTGATGAGCAGGTCGTGGATATTCTCACTAAGTCCCTGGGGAAGGTCAAGTTCCTAACCTTCCGTAAGAGACTTGGTATCGTGGAACGACTCTATGATGTGGGTCCTGTTGGACGATGAGCTCGAGGAGGTCTGGGGGGCTTTGGGGACAGCTTCTCGGAGCTATGAGCAACCACAAGGCTAGGCTTGCCAAACCTTGTTGGTGTGCTTGGACCCCACCATTGTGATTATTGAGTTGGTTCACCTCTCATTATCTGTGCCCCGTATGCATCCTACCCATTGAGTTCAGAGCTCATGGGAAGTACCTCTCATTTGGCTTGAGTTCAGAGCTCACGGGAAGTACCTCTCATTTGGCCAATGAGGTGGGAAAAGCTAGAGACTAGTAGCAAAGACTGATGGACGCATCAGAGATTGCCGTACTCTCTATCTAGGATGGCATGGTCCAACCACTTGATCTAGGATCAAGTCTTGTGAGGACTTGGACCTCCGCCTGACTTCGGGTCAGAGGAACCAACTTTGGGTTGGTTGGAGACTCTTTGTGAGTCTGATAGAGGTTTTGACCTCTGGGTTGAATCTGTCAGCCGGGAATGATGTCTTTGTGACTGACCCACTTCTATTTTGAAATAAAGAGGCCAACAAAGCAAGTTACAGCGAGATGACGCACAATGTTTGGATTGCACTAGTGGACGAAGTTCTCCCTAGTTGAGAGGGAGTGTTAAAATTGGACAACTAGGTCCAAACTCCGGGTTGTGCTGCTCAGATGACGATCTCAATATTTTTATTGGATTCCTCTTTCGGAGAGGTGTAAGATTGATCTAAAGATCATCTCGATTGGATGAGCAGAACATGTACTTTGAATTTATTCCACTTATGTGCTAGGTTGGCCTGGAATAAAATATAGATTTAAATGTCTTAAAGGACGTGTCACACACCCCCAAAGATTCCTATATATTAGAGAGACTTAGAGTTCATTTGACACACTTTGGTGTGGAGGAATTCTCTCTCTCTCTGGATAGCATTGGAGCTGTGATATATATATGGACTGTTCTTTGTTTGGGTTGTTCTGGGGTTATGTGTGACACGCTTGGCTGAATGACCTATTGGAGACTTTGCTAGTAGAAGCATCCTGCTGATTGCCGTAACACCACCATTCATTATCTCTGATTTGGCTTGTCTTCTATCGATCTATTGCTATGTTCTATCTGCTTCAGTATTGTGCCCTAATCTGAAATGGCATAGAACATTTCCAGAATTTAACAAATCATTTACATTACAACTTGCAGAATGGGTTTACAAATGACATGCAGACTGCTGATAGATGTCCTTCCTTCTCTTCCTTGACATTCACTCTCCTTCTGCTCTTCCCAGTTATAAATCGAACTTGTTGTGATATTGAACTTGTGGAGTGAGTGAATCCCAAATGTGGTCGAACTGCTTCTTTATATAGCCTTTTCAAGGGGTTGAATTCCCTCCTTTAGGTTGACTTGATATTCCCAAGGCCGATTTGTACTTTTGGAGTTTCCCGGTCTTTCTAGTCTAAAAATAATTCTTTTTATAATTACATTTTGCTCAAAAGGGTCTTATAAACATGATGTTGACTTCTTTGACTCGTGACAATAAATGCTAAGACCTAACAAACCCTAGAAGCACGAAGAACATGCTTTTAGCTAGAAGACCACCAATAATGAGCATGAAACCCATGCTTTAATAATAATAACTTTTTCTTTTTTTTTCTTGTTTGTTACATTGGATACAATGAGTACAACAATTATGAAGCTTGAAACTAGTTACATTTTCACCAAAACCCCTCCAAGAGGAAAACTCAGAAAATCTCCTCTTCTTATAGAATCTGCTTTAGATGAGACAATCAAGACCCAAACCCTAGACCAAGTCCTCTCTTCAAGAAACCCTTCCAATAGAATCATATCAACAAGGCTCAATCCTGCATCCATCAATGTCTAACTACAACTTTGATCCCCAACTTCAACCTTGCAACTTCGATTCTATAGCTACTGTAGAAAGCCTAAGATAGTTCTTCAAGAAATCCTCCTTTGAGCAAGACAATCTTTTCCAAGGACAATGAAGTCAAAACAAAGTTCTTTGATCTTCCGACAACTCGATCTTGCAACTTGATCTCCTCCAATTCAGGCCTGCAATTTCGACCTTCCTAGAAGTTGCAAAAACCCTATATTTTGCACATATGAGAGTAATAGAGCCCAAAAACAAACTTTTCACCTTCTTCTTGGATTCTCCTTGTCTTTTAGACCTTCGCTCTCCCTTTCTTGTCCCTATAAGCTTCAACTCAAACTTCTTCTTGAGAGATTGAACTTGTGTGAGTGAATGTGTCAAATGAGGTCAAAGTTGTCTGTATTTATAACCTGTCCAAGGGGTTGAATTGCCTCCTTTAGGTCGACTTGAAGCTGCCAAGGGCGACTTGTACTTTGGAGGTTTCCAAAACTGTCTAGACTCAAAATAAATTCTTTTACAAGTTACATCTTGCCCGAAGTGCCTTATAAACATGATGTTGTCTCACTTGACTCAT
This sequence comes from Pinus albicaulis, assembly GCA_034641835.2. NCBI lineage: Eukaryota > Viridiplantae > Streptophyta > Pinopsida > Pinales > Pinaceae > Pinus > Pinus albicaulis. The sequence continues at coordinate 146,518,525 of CM076582.1, forward strand.
GACAATAAATCCTATGATCTAACAAACCCTAGAAGCATGAAGAACATGCTTTTACCTAGAAGCATATCAATAAGAACATGAAACCCATGCTTTAAAATAATAACTTTTCTTTCTTTTGTTTGTTACATAAAATATACATATTGAAATGAGTACAACAACAATTATGAAGACCAAAACTAGTTACATTTCCAACAAGGTGCATTGGGTGTCTGCAAAACATGTGTTATGGTAACTACAGGGCACAGTGGACTATGGACTGAACTATATCCGGGGGGATGGAGTCAGGTTGACAAGTTGTATAGACTCAGACGGGGCAGACATTGCTAGTGATAGGAAGAGTACATCCTGATGTTGTTTCATGTTGGGTTCGACAGTGGTGTCGTGGTTCAGCAGGAAACAAAGATCAGTGGCATTGAGTTTTGCGAAGGTTGAGTACATTGCAGCGAGTCAAGCCTGTTATGAGGCTATTTGGTTTCGCAAGATGTTGTATGGCTTATTTGATTAGAGGCCAAGACCAACTATGCCTCACTATGATAATCAAAGTTGTATTAAACTCACGAAGATTCCAATATTTCATGATAGGTCAAAGCATATTCAGATCTGTTGAAATTATGATGTTCTATGCTATAACAATCACTTATTACAAAACTTCTTTATGCTGCAATATTAGATAAGCAATTGTAGATAGAACATAAATCAAATGCATAAAAGACAACCAAGAACAAAATGAGACACATAGAATTTAGGTCCAATGACAAAGGAAAAACCCACAAGGGGAAAACCCAACCAGATTCTTCTTCTATTAGAAATCAATTGTTCAACATAGATACAGAGTACAATGAGAGATCAAGAGAATGAGTAAGTTCACCCAAATCTGAACATGTTGTAGCATGAAGATCACTGGTAGCAACAACAGATGCACACACTAAATCAACCTTCCCTTCAACTGAATCAACACTGAAACACTGAATCAACCTTGGCTCACCAAGTTCTGCTTTTACTCTCTCTAACTCTTTCTCAAGTTCGAATTTTTCTTTCATAATGCACAAGTAGTGAGGGGAGAAAGAATGAGGCACATATATATAGGAGGAGCAATGAATCCATACCATAAAGGAGTAACTCGCGTGCCAAGAGGGAGAGTAACATATGCCCATTTAGGAAATGTAAGTCATGCCATTAAGAAGGTACACATGCCTTTGTAACTTATGTCATTAAGAAGGAGAGTGTAACATATGCATTAAAGAGTCTGAAAGAGGAATCTTTCATGACATGCTTTAATGAGAGCGTAAGGGAGTGTTATAGGAATCTTGTATGACGAGCTTTTATTGAGTGTAAGAGAGCGTAAGAGCATTAATGAGAGTGTAAGAGGAATATGCCATGCCAATAATGAAAGTGTAATAGAACATTATTGAGAGCCATGATTGAGTGGCTTGTATTTCTTTTTTATAATAGTACCATAATATCATAATAATAATAATAATATTAATATTAATGATAATATTGATGATTAAGTCGAAATTGAACTATTAGGATTGATTGATGATCAGAAGGGATTTTCCATCAAGAATACTTGATTACCAATTGATGCAAGGTGATTTACTATTTTTGGAAAGTCATCCTTGAGACTTTCTATTTTTAGAAATTTTATTCTTAGATTTTCTATTTTTAGACTTTCTATATTTAGAAATTCATCCCCGAGCTACCAATTTTCAATAAGATCAAGTACCACTTCATCCGGTATTGTGTTCAAAGCGGGGCAGTGAAGCTAAAGTACATACCCACTGATGAATAGGTTGCAGACATTGTCACCAAGTCCTTGCCAAGGGGAAAGCATGTCGATTTTAGGTACAAGATGGGAGTGGTGAGAAACACCTTCCTCGGTAAGAGGGAGTGTTGAAAAAAGGTACCAAGGAGGTGTTTCCTATTGTTTTTTACCTTTGGCCTAGGAAAAAATTTGAACCCACTTTTTAGTGTGACTTTATGAGTTATTAAAGTCATGTGACTTTTAGTCACTTTATGAGGTACTAAAAGTATATTGTACTTTATTATATAAAGTGTCTTTATGAGAAAAAGGTATTGTTAGTTTCTGTAGCATCGAAGGTGTTCTACTCTCGACACTTTGTGGAGAGGCTAAAACGCAGGAGTTCTCCATAACGCAAAAATCATTTCTGGAAATTCCACCTAGAAGTGTCTCAATTAGATTATTAGCCTACTTTTCAATATTTCGTAAGTCTAAACTTAGGAAATCTGGTTAATTTATCAATATTAATTGAGATAAGGTGAGAATCATCTAGAAACTCACACGGATCAACTCCGATATGATCTTGGCCCTAGATTAAGTTTTAAATTTTAATCTTGCCCGTTGGAGGTCCAACAAAAGATTATAAGAGGAGGTTGATGGGTAGATGGAGAACACACCAGTGCAGATATTCAGTTGCCCAGGCAGTTCAATTTTCTCAGTAGTAGAGTTCCAACATAGAAGATTATTCCAGAGAGTGAGTAGAAGGTAGGAGAGGAGGTCAGCAACATTTTTGGAGGAAGTCTTAGTTCCGGAAAGAGGCAGTGAGAGTGTTAATTTTAGAACATGTTCTATGCCATTTCAGATTAGGGCACACAATACTGAAGTAGATGGAACATAGCAATAGATCAATAGAAGACAAGCCAGAACAGAGATAATGAATGGTGGCGTTACGACGATCAGCAGGATGCTTCTACCAGCAAAGTCTCCAATAGGTCATATAGCCAAGCGTGTCACACATAACCCCAGTACAACCCAAACAAAGAACTACACAAATACGCAGCACCAAGAACGCAGCTCCATCGCCATCAAGAGAGAAGAAAATCCTCCAATATGTGTAAAATGAACTCCAAGTCTCTCCAATATATAGGCATTTTTGGGGGTGTGTGACACACACTTTAAGACATTTAAGTCTATATTATATTCCAGGCCGACCTAGCACATAAGTGGAATAAATTCAAAGTCCATGTTCTGCTCATCCGATCGAGATGATCCTTAGATCAATCTTACACCTCTCCAAAAGAGGAATCCAATAAAAATATTGGGATTGTCATCTGAGCAACACAACCCGGATTTTGGACCTAGTTGTCCAATTTTAACACTCCCTCTCAACTAGGGAGAACTCTGTTCACTAGTGCAATCCAAACATCGTACGTCATCCCGCCGTAACGTGCTTTGCTGGCCTCTTTATTTCAGAACAGAAGTGGGTTAGTCACAAAGACATCATACCCGGCTAACAGATTCAGCCCAGAGGTCCAAAACCTCTATAGGACTCACAAAGAGTCTCAACCCGAAGTTGGTTTATCTGACCTGAAGTCAGTGGGAGGTCTGAAACCTCACTTGGACTCAAGAGTCATATATACTAACCCGAAGTTAGTTTCACTGACCCGAAGTCAGCTGGAGGTCTGAAACCTCACATGGACTCAAAGAGTCACATACCAACCCGAAGTTGGTTCATCTGACCCGAAGTCAGCTGGAGGTCCGAAGCCTCACATGGACTCAAAGAGTCACATACCAACCCGAAGTTGGTTCATATGACCTGAAGTCAGTTGGACACGTGCCATCGTAGATAGAGAGTATGACAATCTCTGATGCGTCCATCAGCATTTGTTACTAGTCTCTAGCTTTTCCCACCTCATTGGCCAAATGAGAGGTACTTCCCATGAGTCTGGAACTTAGTGGGTAGGATGCATACAGGGCACATATCATGAGAGGTGAACCTACTCAAATATCATAAAGGTGGGGCAGAAGCACCACAAGGTTCGGTAAGCCTAGCCCCGTGTGTGCTTATAGCTTCGAGGAACTATCCCCAAGACCCCCCAGAGCTCCCAGAGCTCATCGTCCAACAGGACCCTCAAAATAGGGTCGTTCCACGATTCCAAGATTCTCATGGAAGGTTAGGAACAGGACCTTCCCCAAGGGCATAGTGAGAATATCTGCGACCTGCTCATCAGTTCCTATGATCGAGCCTTATGGTGCCTTGCTGTACCATATCCTAGATAAAGTGGTACTAGCCATCAACATGCTTAGATTGTTTGTGGAACACGGGATTCTATGACAAACGAATCCCCCTCAGGTTATCACAAAGGATAACGGTGGCATCTAGCACATGCTCGAACAGCTTACTGAAAAGCTTTTGCAACCAAGTGACTTCACAACAGGCCATACATGCTGCAATGTATTCGGCCTCGGTGGTGCTCAAGGCTACCGACTTTCGTTTCCTGCCCGAAACAGATCTACGTGTTAAGCAGCATCCAGATGTGCTCTTGCGATCCACCACACTGCCAGCCCAATCGGCATTAGTATATCCAAGGAGTGTCATGCTCCCAGCAGTGTATCTCAGCCCATGGTCTATCGTGTGCCGGAGAGATATCTCAAGAGTTTCTTGGCACCAACCTAGTGAATGTTATGATCAATGTTGCGGGAAACGTCCCCCCCCCGACTCCAAGCCGAAACGCGTCCGTCACCAGTTCCGTGCGGGATCCGCACCCCGAACTGCGGATCCGAATTTCGGAAACGCGGTTCGCAAAATTTTTTGCGATTCCTGGAAAATCCGGATCCGTACGTCCGGATCCGCGGATCGTACGGCGAATCGCCAAACGGAAGCACCGCGATTCCTGTACGGATCCGTACGGATCGCCAGCGGTTCCGTACATCGCCGTACGGATCCGACTAATGTAGGTCAGAAAAACGATTTTTTTTTTTTTTTTTTTGGTTAATTTTTGTGTTTGGTTGGGTTAGTAGGTGAGTTAGTGCGCTGAGTTAGGGATAGGATGAAAAAAATATAAGCTCTATTTTTACATTCTCATTTATTTTTCATTTTCATCCTTTTACTTAAATTTTTAACATTACCATGAAATGACTCAGGATGTTTGAGAGTGGTTCCAGCCTGATCGGACTTCATATGGAGAAAATAGAATTTCATATCCTATTCAAAATTCAGCAGACTTAACAGTTTTTAGGAATTCAGGATCAATGGTATGGTGGCATGTCATTAGATTATATCATGTATGAGGGTATGTGATTAGCATTTAATCAAGAGCACCAAGCCCCATATGTACCCTAGTGTTGGTGGTGTTGATTGTTGAACTCCTTTGTCATGTCGTTAGCAAAAAAATTACATTTCAATCAAGTCAAAATAATCGATCAAGCATGTTAAGTTCTTTCTACCATATTTTAAGGCTTGCATTAGGGTTTGATCAAAATTGGGCAATTTTGACTAATGTCCCTAGATAATCGAGGTAGAGGCAAAGGCTAGACAAGAGGAGAAGAATCTAGATTATAGATGGTTGATGCATCTAAATGATTGATGCTCAAATAATTAATCATTAATGTACAATGGATGTCATATCTATCTTGATTTATGTACAAATATGCATGCTTCCATATCTTCTACAATTAATTTGGTATTTTGGATATTTTTTTTAATATAAATGCAAAAAAATAAAAATAAAAAAATATATATATATAGTAGACGCTTCCGAGACGCTTCGCTTCCTAGATTTTTTGGAAATGACGCTTCCGCGTCCCCGCTTCCAAAAAACGTCCCCGCTTCGTGCAACGTTGGTTATGATCAACCATGTGTTGACTCAAAGTGTTCACTGCACAACATACGTCCGGACGGGTGTTCACTAAAAAAAACACCATAGCCCCTACGAGTTGACGATACTCAGTAGGATTTGCTAACACGGGCCTAGCAGCGCTGCCGCTCGACTTCTTGAAGTTGAGCTCCATCGGTGTCGACACGGAATTTCAGTCCATCATGCTAAATCTTTCTAGAAGCTTCGCAATGTATTTTCCTTGAGAGAGGAAAATCTCGCCAGGTCTCTGCCAGACCTCCAGGCCTAGGAAGTAGTGCATTAGTCCTAGGTCCTTCCTTTCGAATTCAGCAGCGAACTCCCTCTTGCACCGATGAATGAGGAGGTCAACACTTGTCAGGAAGAGATCGTCCACAAACATCACCCAAATAAGAGGCTTTTCTCTATCAACCTTGAAGTAAAGGTTCGGATCAACATTACTACGAGTGAAGCCCAGCTTCATCAGGTAGCTATCTATCCTCTCGTACCATGTTTTGGGTGCTTGCTTTAGCCCATAGAGGGCTTTCTTCAACCTGCAGACATGGGTGTCCCGATCCTGGACTTCGATCCCAGAGGTTGTTCTACATACACCTCTTCCTTTATTGCTCCATGCCAAAAAGCAGTCTTCACATCCATTTGGAGGTTGCTTCCATCCTTGCATAGCAGCAAGGGTAATAATAGCTCGGATGATGGTATATATTAGGCCATCGGTGCAGATATGTCATCACAGTCTCTGCCTTTCACGGGCAATGAATCTTGCCTTGGACTTTTCATCACCTCCATCAGATCCATGCTTGATCTTATAACGAGGTGACAAAAACTTTGTCCTGTGGTCTAGGGACCATATCCCAGACATCATCCTGTCATCCTTCAAGACTTGATGTTTTATAGTATCATATTGAACTCATGGCAGTTAGATACCCCTGGTATCTATATGGCTTCTTGGTTTTCTTTCGGAATTTCCCCCCTCTGAAGCCATATGTCTTTGAGCCATGAGGATCTTCTTTCAGCAATGATATTAGCTCAGTTGTATTCTCCCTCTTAATGCCAACTTCTCTCTCGAGAGAAGACATCTATTTTAAATGAGGGCATCCTAGACACCAACTTGGAAAGGGGTCTTATTCTCACACAGTCAAAGCCATTCAAGACTCATAGCCATATAGTGTCGTATAGTTCTCGTGCATCTTGACACGTATCATATGCTGTCGAATAATGGATTTAAAAAAACTTCACAGGCTTTGCTGACCACGGTTCAAGACTCCAACAACGTGATTGAAGGCTGCAAAAACTTCTCAGATCACACTTCCAAGTTTATCATTACGCTCCAATGTAAGATTGATACTATTGCTTACTGCTATTATGAGTTTCGTAAACATGGGTGACTGTCTATGTCACTGTCTTAATGTCAGTGACATAGAATCATAGATTACATTCTTACTTCCTTTCTGCGATTGTTGCTGCCCACAGCCTTCACTGTCATTTCATTTCTTATTTATCGTCACTGATATCACCAGAGATGCAACAGAACCCATGCTGAGCATGTACAAAGATCTGTTAAAGACAGGTGGCAGAAGGCAGATTCCTTTTCCAGGTAGACAATTTGTCACAAATATATATTACACAGGACCAACAACAAAAAAATGAAGTATAAGTAGCCTCCACCAAAGAAAAGAGAAGGAGACGACCAACTCTTTCATATCAAGACACAGTTCAGGAGGACAAGGGTGGATGCTCCCTTCAACTTCAGTTTACAAGCCAACCTTATATTTACTATGTTTCCACTTTAGTTGCATATGCCTTTTAATACATTTCAACAAATTTATCACAATAACTACTACATCAACATCCAAAGCGTGGGTATTTTAATATTGTACCTTGTAAGAAGGTTCATCCCAGCGAAAAAAACTTTCGAGCATCTGTTGGTTCAACTGAGTGACTGAGATGCCTAGGAATGAATGACATTCTAAGCCCATTCATTCACTGTGATAGGCGACGGGAGGAGATGAGGCGAGCACTTGTTAAGACCTCCATCAACGGAAGCAGCAGTAAGGGTTTGAAGGGTGAGGAGTAAGAAAATGTGGCCCTTGCATCAAAGGGTCCCAGTCAAGGACTGGGAGAGAAGAAGAAAAGGACCTATCTAAGGTCAAGTGCTTCAGTTTTGGTGAGTTTGGCCACCACAGTACCTAGTGTCCTCAAAGGGATAAGGACAAACAGGAGAAGCAGGACTAGGCTACATCATCCACAGAGATAGACAAATTGTCCTCCAGGCTAGAGGAAGACTTCGCCATGTTTGCAGCTATACCTCCAAGAATGTGGTGGGGCAATATGGAGCTATAGTCCCAGAGTTGTGTAGAGGTTTGGGCAGGGTCCATTGAGGTGTATTCCTCATAGATCATTACCTTGCTACGAGGGTCCACAATATTTAATAGCAAGATGGATTAGTGTCAGTTGATGCAGTCAGATTCTAGAGTGACAGTTGCACACTAGTGGTATTCAGAGCAGGAGTCTCAGTAGCAGAGTCAGCAACAACACAGATTCTTCAGTGGACAATGCAGAGGCTAGTAGCAGTCAGATGCTCAGGAGACAGATACAGCACAAAGCCACAGTTGATTCAATATTTCAAATGCTTCTCAGTTGCAGTAGCAGCAGCAACAGTTGAGAGGGAGTTGCAGTTCAGATGCAAAGTTGGCAGCAATATAGCAGTGTCAGCGGCAGCACAAATGCAGCATCAGAGTTGTGCAGTGGTTGGAGGGCAGTGGCAGGCAGTCACAGTGGTCGGACATTAGTAGCATGTATGGGAGGGTGATGCAAAAACAGGGTGTTGAAGCAGTGCAACAATAGAACACCTTCCTCACTAAGAGGGAGTGTTAGTTTTTTGTAGCATCAGATGGTGTTCTAGTCTCGACAAATTGTCAAAGAGGCCAAGAAACACTAGGCCTCCATAACTCATAAAAGGTTTCAGGAAAATCCGCCTAGAAATGCCTTAATTAAGTTAATTAATCAGTAATTGAATTTTTCCTAAGTCTAACTTAGGGAAAATGATTAATTAACAGGAGTTAATTGAGGAAGGTGAGATTTCTCTAGAAACTCACATGGATCGACTAGGAAACAATCTCAGCCATTGATTAAGTTTTAATCTTGGTCGTTGGAGTCCCAAAGTGAGATTATAAGAAGAAGTCGATGGGTAGATGGAGGAACACACTTGAGATCGATTTCCTTGGGCAGTTCAATTTTTTCCAGGGAGTAGCAACATTCTGTTGGAAGAGTTAGAGCCAGAGAAGGGAAGCAGAGACAGAGAGGTGCAAAGACAGTGAGTCTGGAGCAAGTCTTCTAGTTTCAAAGAGTCAACAACAGAAGGCTCGTATTTCCCTGCGAAGCTGCACAGAGCCAACGCAGATAGCTTCAAAGGGAGATCGATTTTGTTGAAGGGAAGGGTGATTCAGTTGCAGTTGGTCTGTAAATTCTCTAGGACGCCAAGCGAATTCCTTCCAGAGGCAGAGTCATCCAGGACGTCATTTTTCCAGCAGTTCTGGGGCTTAGCGAGTTGGGGTCTGTGCAAGCACTGCGCAGAGGCTGTACGACTTGCTAGTTTTTTCAGTTGTCGAAGTTGGATCAGGGGTGGCATTGAGGTATTTTCCTCACTGATATTTTGGCCAGATTATTTTGCTAATTGGATTGCCAATTGGGCATCCATAGATTGTACTCAGAAATTCTCATTGTTGCTTAATTATAAAAACCCTTAGTTGTTGCAATCGGTTTTCCCAACTTGGGTTTTTCCAGGGACTTTTGTCCAAAACCAACTATCATATTTTTGTCCAAAAACAATTGTCATAGTTGTGTATGTGTGTGCCAGTTTTTTCTCAATTCCCAGTTCGTCTTTCGCAATATTTTAATTTGTGAAGATTGCAACATGATTAATTCGTTGTTGTCGTAGCAATAAACTGCTAAATTAATTTACAGTTAGAAGAATTAATTTCAATTGCTGCAATAGAATTTCAATAGTGAAATTTTCACATGATATCATAGCAATTTGATCATATGGGAAACCTCAAAAGCAGAAGAAGAAATTTGTTGTTCAGAGGAAGCAACGGGACAATTTTTCTGAGGGTTGCACAATGCCTAGCCAGGCAGTGTGAATTTTTGGGCAGTCCGATTTTTCAGTGCATGGTTGTAGAAAAATTCAGCTTGTCAGATTGAGTGATTCCAGCGGGTAGAGGGAGCACTAGTAGGAAAGATTTTCGATGAGCAAACTCCTTGTTTGGGCACTAAAGAGTTTTGCAGCAGTTGCTAGAGCAAAATCAACTCCGGGTGGAAGAGAGTGCACACACAGAGGGAATTCTCTCAAAGGGTTTCTAGTTTAGAAATCCAAATTTCCAGTTGCAGTCGACAGTATCTGCAAGCAGATTTTCTCACTCCATAAGGGAGTGTGAATGGCAGATTCAATAACCGAGCAAGTGAAAGAGGGAGATTTCCATTCCAGTTTCAGAGATGGCCATATCTAGGCTTAGAGATCAGGATAGGTTGGAGGGAGCCTCTAACTATGTAATCTGGAAGGCCATGGTGTCCTTCCTGTTAGATGAACATGGGCTTAAGACCTTTGCAGAGAGCTTGGTGGCAGTATCGACAGATGCGTATCAGCTAAAAGAGTACATGAAAGAGATGGCCAAGGCGACACGGATGATCTTGGATGGAGTCTAGGACCATATAGTTTCATATATATCTAGCAAGGGCACTGCCAAGGAGATGTAGGACACTCTTGCTCGACTATATCAAAATCCTTCTGAGTAGCGGAAGATGTTCCTAAAGGAGAAGCTGAGAAACCTCAGGATGTATAAGGGTGAAGGCATTGATCCCTTTCTCACCCGAATTCAGGAAATCCGAGATCATTTTGCAGTCGTTGGGGAGGCGCCTCAGGACATAGAACTTGTACGTTTAGCACTGAACAGTGTCTTAGAGGATTGGGAGACCTTTGTCCAAGGCATCTTGGGACGAGATACTCTACCTAGGTGGGACAGGATATGGTCAGACTTGCAGCAGGAGGAGATGAGGCGAGCACTCGTGAAGACCTCCATTAGCGGAAGCAACAGTAAAGATTCAAAGGGTGAAAAGGAGGAAGAAATTGTGGACCTTACATCAAAGGGTCCCAGTCAGGGATAGGGGGAGAAGAAGAAAAAGAAGGACCTACCTAAGGTCAAGTGCTTCAGGTGTGGCGAGTTTGGCCACTAGAGTACTCAGTTTCCTCAAAGGAAGAAGGAAAAGCAAGAGAAGTAGGACCAGGCGACAGCATCCGTAGTGATAGACAAATTGTCCTCCAGGCTAGAGGAAGACTTTGCCATGTTTGCAGCTATACCTGCAAGAGTGAGGTGGGGCAATATGGAGCTATAGTCCCAGAGTTGTGCAAAGGTTTGGGTAGGGTCAATTGAGGTGTCTTCCTCATAGATCATTACCTTGCTACAAGGGCCCACAGTTTTCAATAACAGGATGGATCAGTGTCAATTGATGCAATCAGATTCCAGAATGACAGTTGCACACTAGTGGCAGTCAGATGTTGAGAAGTGCAGTTGTAGTGTTGGTAGCAGAGTAGGAGGCTTAATAGTAGAGTCAACAACAACACAAATTCTTCAGTGGGCAGTGCAAAGGCTAGTAGCAGTCAGATGCTCAAGAGACAGATGCAGCACAAAGACACAGTGGATTCAGTGTTTTGAATTCTTCTTAGTTGCAGCAGTTGCAGTAGTAGCAGCAACAGTTGAGAGGTAGTTGCAGTGCAGATGTAAAGTTGTAGCAATATAGTAGTGTCAACAGCAACAGAGATGCAACATCAGAGTTGCGCAGTGGTTGGAGGGCAGTGGCATGCAGTCACAGTGGCTAGACATCAATGTGTATGAGAGGGTGATGCAGAGACAGGGTGTTGGAGCAATTCAACACTAGAACACCTTCCTCGCTAAGTTGGAGTGTTAGTTTTTTGTGGCATTGAATAGTGTTCTAGTCTCGACAGTTGCTAGCGAGGATAAAAAACACTAGGACTCCATAACCCAGAAAAGGTTTCAGGAAAATCCACCTAGAAATGCCTTAATTAAGTTAATTAATTAGTAATTAAATTTTTCCTAAGTCTAACTTAGGGAAAATGATTAATGAATAGGAATTAATTAAGGAAGGTGAGATTTCTCTAGAAACTTACACGAATCGACTAGGAAATAATCTCAGCCATTGATTAAGTTTTAATCTTGGTTGTTGGAATCCCACAGTGAGATTATAAGAAGAAGTCGATGGGTAGATGGAAGAACACACTTGAGATCGATTTCCTTGGATAGTTCGATTTTTCTAGAGAGAAACAACATTCTGCTAGAAGAGTTTGAGGCAGAGAAGGGAAGCAAAGACAGAGAGGGGCAAAGAAAGTGAATTCGGAGGATGTCTTCCAATTCCAGAGAGTTAGTAGTAGAAGGGTTGTATTTCCCAAAGAATCTTTGCACACTGCAAATAGCTTCAGAGGGAGATTGATTTTGCTAAAGGGAAGGGTGATTCATTTGCAGTTGGTCCGAAAAATCTCTAGGAGGCCAAGCGAATTCCTTCCAGAGGCATAGTCAGTCATGACGTCATTTTTCTAGCAGTTCTAGGGCTTAGCAAGATGGTATTTGCGCAAGCACTATGCAAAGGTTGTATGACTAGCTAATTTTGCCAGTAATTGGAGCTAGATCAAGCGTGGTGTTGAGGTATTTGCCTCACAGATATTTTGGCCAAATTATTTTGCTGACTGGATTGTCAGTTGGGCATCCATAAATTGCACTCAGAATTTCTCACTACTGCTCAATAATAAAAACCCTCAACTACTACAACCAATTTTCCCAAGTTGGGTTTTTCTAGGGACTTTTGTCCAAAAACAACTGTCATATTTTTTTGTGTGTGCCAGTATTTTCCAGTGTTCCACGAGGACACGTCCCCCCACCTGGGAAATGTGTCCCCGTGCTTCCTTGCGCTCCGGGGACGTGGGGACGTCTAGAGGACGTTTCCCCATGTCCCCAAAAAAATGAAACGTGAGGAAACTCGAACGGGGGATGTTTCCTCCCAAATGAGGAAATGTTTCCTGCGTTTACAAAAAATTTGAGGTCAAATCATTAAAAAAAAAAAATTCAAATCCCTAAATTTTTTTATAAAATATGGGGTTCGTTTGTGTGCCACTTAGCATGTTTGAGAATGCAAGTGATTCTGATTCATATGGTGACATGGTTGATCCTGATGTATTCATGCAACAGCTAGATGCAAAGACTAGCAGGGCATTACCTTGAGCAATTATGCTCATTTGTCTTTGATATGTTCTTATGTTATCTAATTTTTGTTTCAAACTTCAGTTGTAGACTTTATTTTGTTTTGAGTCTTGATATATGATATATTAGACTTGACTCTATAAAAATTTGAATCTTGATGTATCAGACTTGAATTTTATTTCGATATTCAGTATTCACGGTTGGAACTTCAATATGGTTTAAACATTTATTTTCATTATACAATATTACAGCTACATGTATGATTGTATCATGATTTTCGTTTTAATGCAGTTATATGATTCATCAATTTATCCTTCATGATGTAAGTGTAATATAATGATAAAGACAGTTAGATTATAAAATTTCAATGATATATTTATAATGTTTTAGTATTTTACTATTTTTGTTTGGGTCCCTTATGTTAAAGACTCTAATGTCCCCCCACGTTTCCTAAAAATTGGTCGGGAGCTTTTGCATAGGCCGCTCCCTCATCCCCGCGTCCCAGAAACTTTGTGGAACACTGGTATTTTCTCAGTTTCCAGTTTTCCTTTCGCAGTGTTTTTATTTGCGAATATTGCAGTGTGATTAATTCGTTGTTGTCGTAGCAATAAACTGTTAAATTAATTTATAGTTAGAAGAATTAATTCCAATTGCTGCAATAGAATTTCAATAGTGAAATTTTCACACACAGAACAAGAAGTAATGGAATATAATATATATTATTAGGGAAATTATTGAGCTTGAGAAATAAGACACAAGATCTAGCAAAATAAAAGAAAGGGGAAGTAATGGCATAGAGGATCATAGTGGAATCCATTAAAGATTCTCTTGTTCCATTCGTTGCAAATTTGAAAATTGCCAAGGTTGTGCATGACAAGCTAGTGAATTTGTGTTCGGTAAGTACAACAAGACAAAAGATGTCATTAAGGAACAAGTTGTATAGAATGAAGAAAACAAAGGATGAGGATGTGGCGTCCTTTCCTATCAATTCTTTCATCAAATTAATTACCAAAAACACAAGAGACAAAGGTTTAAGGATTTTCAAGCCAAGGCTAAAACCTCTCCCTCTTGGAGAGGAAAACCCACAAGAAATTCTTCTTATAGACTTTCAGATGACAAGTACCATGACCATGACACAAACTCCTGACCCTTGAATGCCTCCAAGACCTTGTCACTGCTTCTTCATTGACTCCTTGAGCTGATCCTTATTTTCTGCACCATCCTGCACCGTCCTACACCTTACTACACCAAGCTAGAGAGATATAGGCACCTTGTTGTGAACTGGCATGTGCACACCTTGCACATTCAATCTTGCTGGTTAATCCTCAGATTACACCCAAGTCTTCTTGTTATGAACAGTCTTTTACATACTATAATGATACCCTCTCTTATCTGAGCATACTTGATACTTTCAACATAGTTCTGTAATCTTCACAATAAAACGTAGTTCTGTCACCACAAGCTTGTCCTCGCACTAGAAGCTGGGGCTTCTCCTGTCCTGGGATGATGATTGGCATGAATGACAAATTCTACAAGGTTGTTCAAATTTACAGGTATTTTGCACTCAGGGCAAATGACTTCAACCAAAGAAAAATTAACAATTTGGGCAAATTCAAACAAAGAAATATGTTTACAAGAATTTTAGACAAAGCTGGAACAAGCCGTATCAACTTCAAGAGGATCTCTGTATAATGGAGAACTTCTGCGGCTTGGTCAAACCTTTTTCTGTCTATGGTAGATCTTCGAGGAAAAGATAGAACAGCAGAGGACTGGTCTTCTCGGATACTGGCAGAAGTGATATTTTTCATACTTGGAGGTTTGGGATTTGATACAACCCTATGCTCAGGGAAAGTGAGATCTTCCCACCTGATGGTTTGATGTTCTACTTTTTTATTTTTGGAATCAGTCAGAACAACAACACTTGACTTTGATTCTTTACTGGTTGTGTGGAGGATTGCAAGATAGAGAGTGTTAGTATGACGGAAATATCCTCTAGTCTGAATGGCGATATTATGTCTTTTTCTTGTCATATCAAATCCAGTGGTCTGAATCTGCAACTGGAGAATATTATCGATTGTTTCATCAAAGACATATACTGAAAAATTTGGATAGCAATCGAAGTAGACTAGGCCATTCGACAAAGGAGCAACTATTCCTCCAATCAAGGAATCGGTATACTTATTACGTGTAAGATCTCTGACAGTGGCTAGGACAAAGGTATTTAGCCCTTGGTGTGTCAAAGCATTTATGCTAATTCTGATACATCCCAAATGCAAGTATTGAGTTTTAAGCCTTTTGGCTTCGGCCTGAAGTTGTTTGGAATTAAGAAGAGGAATGGACTATACACATTCGGAGTTCTCTTGGATTTGACTAATAGATTCCTTAATGAAAATTCTAGTAGCGGCTTTCAATTGAAAAACACTAAGATCTGAGTATACATGAGAAGCATCAATACAAGGGAGCTTCCATCTAGCAGATGGTTGTGATTCTTCATATTCTAATTCAGCAGAATTAATCACCCGGCTAGAAGCAAATGCAAACATATCCCTAAGGGGATTTTCTTCAGCTTTATCTTTCTCATATAATTCTCGAAAAGAAACAGATCTTCTGACTGGATCCATTTTTCA
The DNA here is from genome assembly GCA_034641835.2 of Pinus albicaulis. Taxonomy (NCBI): domain Eukaryota; kingdom Viridiplantae; phylum Streptophyta; class Pinopsida; order Pinales; family Pinaceae; genus Pinus; species Pinus albicaulis. The sequence continues at coordinate 146,534,009 of CM076582.1, forward strand.
ATAAAGAGTAAAGTATTTGAGTACTAACCTTCACGAACCAGACGATATTTCTGGCTTTGATACCAATTTTACGTAGGGGCTTCCAACTGAAGCTTGCAACAGCAACACAGTTTGTCTGGCCTTGTTGAGTCTCTTCTCCGTGTATACTTATTTACCCATACACGAACCTACTCAGGTATTTCACACTCTAGCGACCTTTCACAGTGGCTTCCCTTGCCTTTAACGGTCTGGCATCCCTTCTACCTTTTGGTGAACTTCTGGCGAACCTCTGGTGTAAAGAAATAACACAGATACTACCTCAACAAACTTTAAAACTAGGCTCAGAGTTTTCAATACTCAAAATATGAGGAATAAATCTCTCTCTTTATTGATCAGAAGATTTCAAATTACAGAGAGTTATGATTCAGACTCTGTTGTTCTTTCCTGAGATAGACTGTGATGGCATTTACCAGTATGTGCCTCTTAATAAATAAGATAGCTTTCTGGAGGCTACCTGGCCAATTCACAGACTCAGTCTTTGAACAAAGACACAAAAACACACATATAGACAATCCTATATATTCTGGCCACTTTAGGTTCTTACCAGTGCTCACACACTGATACGCAGGCTTCTCAGAATAATCTAATGACTGGAATCTTGACTTACTTCGTGATGCAAGCAGATCAGGTTTCTCAACCCACAGATGCAGAGCAGAAATAACTCAGACTCACTTGACTCAAAAAACTCTTAGACTCCCTCACTCTAAACTCCGATGCCTCATGAATGAGCCTTACCCTCCTTATATAACAAAAGAGAGGGGACAAACATTCATGTAGGACCTGTGACATGGAAATGAAATCATTGCTTTCGGGTAATGCCAAGGCGACATCCGCATAGAGATTCCAAGTCCGGACAAAGACATGTGGGGACAAAAGTAAAACAAAGCATAGTGGATACTTTTTTGTACAGAAAGCCCACGTGAAAACTGAAAGGATTACAAAGAGGAGACTTTTTACCGAAAAGTCCTCGAGAAAACCGGTCACAATTTACCCGTGACTAGGCATCATGAACAATGTGGATACCTTTGGATGGAATCCACGAGAACCATTTATGTCGGATTATCCAAAGGAGTAATAAGGGGAAATTGATATCTTTTATACAAAGGCTCATCCCATGCTTTAGTGTAAATCCTTCTAACTATCATGGGTTTGTTTAATCCAATTTGGTGTTTAATTTTAGTCATGACCAACCATTCATAATGTCTGGTCATATACTAGTGCAAAATTTGATTCTCTGTTAGTTGAAGATCACTAACAGTTCTACAAGCAGTATGAAAGCACTCAGGAATATTATTTTCTAAACACCAGTCACAATGCAATTGAAAATATGATTCATAATAAACAGGGTCAATGGTTGTTTTGTTGATGCCGAAATCACTCCACCAATCATGCAGCCAATCACACTGTTGATTTTGTTGCATGATCCAAGTTGGACCAAATTTCAGCTTTGTGTAATGGGTTTCGTTTTTCCCATCTACATTTAGCAGATCCCACCAGAGCTTTTTATAGCCTGCAAAATTATATATTGTGTCAGGAAAAATAAGATTTGGATCTCCTCCTGGCCACTGGGCAAAATTATATCTATGTGTCCATGCAGGATTTCTGGTTCTGATTATACAAAAGTATTTGTGATAGACTCTGTGTCTATCACTTCCTTCCGACCAAATCATGGTGATGTCATGGAAGTCAGTTCTTAATGTTTCTTCTGCTTGGTGAGTTGCCGCCATGCTTCTGGAATACACCATGTCATGGATCCATCTACTACATTTGGGATACACCTTTCTTTCAGGAACAAGGTGTAGAATGTCTGTATGATTCTGCAGATTGGCGTCCAAAACTTTAGCGTTTCTGAGCTGCCAAGTTGGCTTCCACTGGTCACAATATTCTCGCCAACTCTTATCTTCCGGAATGGACCGTAGTATTTCCTTCTGTTGATTTGGGTCCCATTCTGTTACAATCACCATTATATGTTCTTGTTGTTGGATATGCTCTCTGCTGCGAAAATCTGGTAGACAATTTTCAGATCCTTTAATGTGTTCTACATCAAAGTCAAAATTGGCAAATAAAGCTTGCCATCTGGCGAATTTTGCTTCACCATGCTTTTTGATATCCTTTGTTAAAACTTTCTTTAAAGCAAAAGCATTGGATCTTAATAAAAAATTTCTATTGACCAAATGAATTTCAAATTTATCAATAGAATTCCATGCAGCTTTTACCTCCCTTTCAATAACAGAATAATTTCTCTGTGTCGGGTTCCACATTCTAGAGGCAAACTGGATTATTTGTTCCTCATCATCCTTCTTTTGTTTGAGTACTCCTCCCCATCCCAAATCGTTGGCATCTGATTCAACGATTTTAGAAGAACTGTCATCAGCAACATATAAAGTTGGAAGAGATTTTACCTTGGCCTTTATATTTTTTACAGCATTTGTATGAGCACTAGTCCAAGGTGAAGGATTCTTTCTTAGTCTTTGATTCAAAAGATTTCTATCTTTTGCACAATCCTGATAAAAATTGCTGACATAATTTAGACATCCCAAAAATCTCTGAGGCTGGGTTTTATCCATAATGACATCAGGAAATTTTTCTACAAATTCAAGGGCATGCTTTTGGAGAGTTATCTGGCCATTCTGAATTGTATGACCGAGGAACTTAATAGAAGTTTGAAATAATTCAATCTTCTTCTTACTCAAAACAAGACCATTTCTTTTGACCACCTGCAGAAAATTCTGTACATGTTTGAAGTGGTCATGAATATTTTTAGAGAATATAAGGATATCATCTATGTACACCATCAACCAATCAAAATAAGGCTTGAAAATTGAGTCCATTACTTTCTGAAACTTTGAAGGAGCGTGTTTCAGACCAAATGGCATGACATTCCATTCGTAGTGACCTGCAGAAATACTGATAGCAGTTTTGAATTTATCCTTTTCTGTAATGGACACTTGCCAGAATCCTGATTTGAGATCAAACTTTGAAAATATTTTTGCTCCTGTGATTCTGGTTAACAGATCACCCTTGTGGGGTATTGGATAGGTATTGTCAGCTAGAACTGAATTTAAGGGTTTGTAGTTTATGACCAATATTGGAATACCCCTAATCTGTTCAGATCTTTTATTCAGATAGAATCCATAACAGTTCCATGGACTGTCAGATTCTCTTATTAGTTTTCTATCCAATAGTTGCTTGATCTCTTTTTCACAGAGATCTCTATATTCGTTGTTCATAGCAATGGCTCTGCTTTTGCAAGGCCTTCCTTCATATCCTGATTTGTATGGTAGATCAACACTATGTTGCTTTTTGTGCCAGAAAGCATTGGGCTCCTCAGAACAACATTCTTCTTCAACCTTTCTCTTTAGATCAGAGATTTTATTAATGATTGTAGGGGTTTTTAATTGTTCCCCTAATTGGATAGTAGATTTTAAATCTTTCAATTCAGTCAGCTTGGTCTCATCTTTGTCTAATTCTTTCATAGCATAAACAATTGTAGAGACTCTACGATTTGAAATATATGGCATTTCAATCCGTCTTTGACTCCCATCAGAAGTAGGGACAGTAATAAAGTATCCAACTCTATTACCTTTTAGTCTGACTGAACCATGCGGTTCCACAGCTGCAAGAAAAACATTTCCTAATATACAATCAACAAGAATGTCTGCTACTGCAAACTTTAGCTTTATACAATGCTGATCAAAACATATGGCAGCTTTGGGAACTTCATATTTAAGGGTTTTATCTCCCAGTCCAACTACTTTTCTAGTCGCTGCAACCCAAAATTTTGCTGGGATTACCTTTGTATTGAAAATATTGATATTTGCACCTGAATCAATTAAAGTTGTTAGGGAAAACATTTCCCCTTTAATGCAGACATTTATGAGGACATGATGCTATTGGTATTCAATTGCTAGTATCCTCATTTCCCTGAAACCTACTGTAGGATCTCTTTTTCCTTCAATTATTTCAACTTGAGATTCAGTAGATTTTGGTGCAGAATGTAGAGTGTATGCAGTTGTGCATGCAGAAATATTTTGTGCCAAAGGTTGCTTGCCTTTTTCTAGAGATTTCTTATGAGCGAACTTTAGATTGCAGTTGATCATGCTGGAAGGCTTTTGTGTTTCGCTCATAAGAAGCATCCACAAAGATAGGCTTTTTGGCAAATCCTTCTCTGGAGCTAGAGGAATGAATTTGATTCAAAAAAGTTTCAAGAAGCTTATCTTTCATTTCTCCTTCTTCCATGGCACGAATTTGTGACAGAATTTTTAGTTCTTCTTCATCAGCAGTTTGAGCCATCAATAGTTTTTCTTTCTGATGATTCTATTCTTCAAAAGAAATGCCACTTGAACAATCATCTGAATCAGTAGAATAACTGCAATGACAATCATCTGAATCTGAACAGAAACATTGTTGCAGATGAGTATTTAATTCTTCTATTGAGTCAGAAGAAGAGGAACTACAAGAATCATAGGATGATTCTTCAAGCTGTTGTTGTTGAATCTGCTCATGAATCACGACATTTGGACAATGATCAGTTTTGTGATTCCTAGACCCGCATCTCATACATAACATTTGGGTCTCTATTTTAACAGCTTTCTTTTGTTTATTCTGAGGCTGAGATTTCTTGCCTCTATTTTTTCTGGATTCTTCACCATCTAGGCATTTGTTTGAAGTATGGCCTATTTTCCCACATAACCAACAGGTTAACTTATTCCACTTCTCTTGCTTGTGGGAATGGAGATGGTATCAGATGGCTTATAGTAATGTGTTTTAGGGACATACCTATAATATCCCTTCCTTTCTTTTCTGGGTCCAGAGGTGACCCTTCTTTTCCTGCTGGTTGGAGTATTTCTAAACTGTTTATTAGCTTTCTTTGCCTTTCTTTTAGCTTTCCTTCTTTTGACAAGAGGGTCAGCAATGTTTAGGCCATATTTGCTGCAAATCGACTTACTGTCAAGCAATCTAGAAAGATTTTCTAAAGATTTGTTAACTTTAGAACTTGTACACAAGCCAACCAGTGTTTTAGTAACTATAGAATATTTTTCTCCCCAGGTAAATGATTCAAAAGGCAACTGGAAAGCATCTTGTAGATGCAGTAAGTCTATAAATCTAGACGAAAGGGCTAATAGATATACTTTTCCCTTTCCACTAAGGTCAGGAGCAGAGTATCTGGTAAACTGGCTCTCTAGCGGCTCATAGATGGGGAATATCTATGATTCCAAATCTTTTTCGGGTTCCTTAAATAAGGAAGCAATATAAATCTTTTCTGAAGATTCAGTTTTTTCTGAAGATTCTTCTTGAAAAGACTGGGCAACTTCTTTAGGCAACAAGTGGGGAAATCTGTCAATTGGCTTGACAAGATTCTGAATCTGTACATTTCTCTTATGCAAGAATGAAGCAGGAACAGGCTTGTCAGTTTTGGATAAATTCATATTAACAAATTTCTCAGACAAGTCTGTTATGAGTCCTTTTGTAGAGCATATTTCTTGTATAACCTTGCCCTCTACTTCATCTAGTTTGCTTAAGGACTCTCTTGCATAACTTTTCAAAACAAAAGAAGAAAACTGGATATCATTCAAACAATTATTTACACTATTGACTGAAACCTGTAGACTGTCAATCTGTTCCTTCACAACAGAAGATTTAGCAGAGCTCATTTCCAATCCCTTAATGGCAGTATTAGTCCAGTTTAGTTGTTCACTGGCTTTTTGGATTCTGCCATCAATGCCTAAAGCATTATCATCTTTCAAAACTAGAGGAATAGCTTTTGCTGAGCTTTGAGCTTCTCCAAGGATGATTCCTTTGTAAGGGGGAAATGTCGATGGGGTTTCAATCTTGCTACCATCTAATGCAGACCAAGAATGTTGAGCAGATGTAGCGGGTGCAGTGTCAGTCATTAAAACATTTTCAGATTGTTTCATATTTTTCCAGACATAAAAAGATATCCAAGAATGAGATTTATTCATGAATTCTTTCCATTCTTGAGATAGTCTGAGTTTTTCTTCACTGGTATGAGTGAGGCCAAAAGATTCTGCCTCTGGATGGGTATAAATATCCCAGTTTAACATCTCTTTCATCCACTGGGTATCTACTTTATGTTTCTTACAACCATCCATCAGAGTGAAGAATTTGTGCATCTCAGTGACTGTCGGCTTTTTGCAATCCTTTGGTAAAACACCAAATCTGGATTCTGGAATTAAGTCATTCAGTTGTTTTAAGTAGCCTAGACCATATCTTGGCATGTCTGGTGGTCTCATTTGGCTAAACATTTCTGTTAACCTTGGATCTTCTTTTTCCAAAGAGGGTAACAAGTGCATCATCATAACGTGATCAAATTCATGTGGGAAGGGAATATCTAAACACTTTGGATTTGGACAAGGGTTTATAGATGTAGAAGCTGGGGCTTCTCCTATCCTGGGATGATGATTGGCATGAATGACAAATTCTGCAAGACTGTTCAAATTTACAGGTATTTTGCACTCAGGGCAAATGATTTCAACCGAAGAAAAATTAACAATTTGGGCAAATTCAAACAAAGAAATATGTTTACAAGAATTTGAGACAAAACTGGAACAAGCAGTATCAACTTCAAGAGGATCTCTGTATAATGGAGAACTTCTGCAGGCTTGGTCAATCCTATTTCTGTCTATGGTAGATCTTCGAGGAAAAGATAGAACAGCAGAGGACTGATCTTCTCGGATACTGGCAGAAGTGATATTTTTCATACTTGGAGGTTTGGGATTTGATACAACCCAGTGCTCAGGGAAAGTGAGATCTTCCCACCTGATGGTTTGATGTTCTACTTTTTGATTTTTGGAATCGGTCAGAACAACAACACTTGACTTTGATTCTTTACTAGGTGTGTGGAGGACTGCAGGATAGAGAGTGTTGGTATGACGGAAACATCCTCTAGTCTGAATGGTGAAATTATGTCATATCAAATCCAGTGGTCTGGATCTGCAACTGGAGAATATTATCGATTGTTTCATCAAAGACATATACTGAAAAATTTGGATAACAATCGAAGTAGACTGGGCCATTCGACAAAGGAGCAACTATTCCTCCAATCAAGGAATCGGTATACATATTATGTGTAAGATCTCTGACAGTGGCTAGGGAAAAGGTATTTAGCCCTTGGTGTGTCAAAGCATTTATGCCGATTCTGATACATCCCAAATGCAAGTACTGAGTTTTAAGCCTTTTGGCTTCGGCCTGAAGTTGTTTGGAATTAAGAAGAGGAATGGACTATACACATTCGGAGTTCTCTTGGATTTGACTAATAGATTCCTTAATGGAAATTCTAGTAGCGGCTTTCAAATGAAAAACACTAAGATCTAAGTATACATGAGAAGCATCAATACTAGGGAGCTTCCATCTAGCAGATGGTTGTGAATCTTCATATTCTAATTCAGCAGAATTAATCACTCGGTTAGAAGCAGATGCAAACATATCCCTAAGGGGATTTTCTTCAGCTCTGTCTTTCTCATCTAATTCTCGGAAAGAAACAGATCTTCTAACTGGATCCATTTTTCAATAAAGAGTAAAGTTTTTGAGTACTAACCTTCACGAACTAGACGATATTTCTGGCTTTGATACCAATTTTACGCAAGGGCTTCCAACTGAAGCTTGCAACAGCAACACAGGCTGACTGGCCTTGTTGAGTCTCTTCTCCATGTATACTGATTTACCCATACACGAACCTACTCAGGTATTTCACGCTCTGGCGACCTTTCACCGCACTTGTACACAGCGTCTTGTTCCACACTTCGAGCTTGAACGTAGCTCTTATTCACATATATAACTGTAATGATCTTTATAACGCAGCTCTTACTTCAAATATATAACGCAGCACAAATATATATATAACCGTAATGATCTTTATAATACAGCTCTTACTTCACATATATAACGCAGCTCAGACATATATAACCTTAATGATCTTTATGAACTATATGAATGCAGTCCTTATATGAACGTTGTCTTATCACAAACCTTTCTTCGCATTTCTTCCTCGGACCAGTCCGAAGTTGCTTGCTCCAAATGAACCACAGATTGTCCTTATATATACAGGACAGATCTCTCTTTACTATTTAGATCCGACGTGAAGACCTACTTCTGAACCGACTTGTGTAGGAGTATTGAAGCCGACTTGATCACTGTAAATAAGCGGACTTGAGGGGTTATTTCGACGCTGATCTTGAGCCATAATTTCAAGGCTTATGTGACAAGATATTGAGGCATAAAAGTGTGCCTTTGACTCTTCATAAACATGACTCTTTAATTAGTACATTTATGACCAGAAGACAAATCCATAGAAGACATCAAGGAGAAGTCTTTTGACCGATAATAAAACCTTGCTCATGAAACCCATGAAGCAAGAATACCAAAAATATATATAATTAATCTTTGTCTTCTCTATTACATAAATACATAATTACATAGTCAATATGAAGATCGATCCTAGTTACACTTTCCAACAAAGAGTACCCCATATCCTCAAAGTGCATAGAGGGTATATGAGTTCACACCACTTTGGATAACACATCAATGAAACTTCCGGCTTTTTCTTGACGAGCCCCAACCTCCACCCCATGCCCCCCAACAGGTCAACCCACCTCAATACATTTGAGGAGTTCCCACTCCAAACCCCTAGAGAAACACGACCAAACCAATAGATAGCCTCAACCCTTGGAGATCCCAAAGTCAAATTCTCTTCACACATAGTACTACTCTATAAATTCCCACATAGTACTACTCTATAAGTTTAGTGGAACAACTAGTCTAACATTCAAAGATTCTTCCCCTCAATGTTGGTTAGGGGTGATGGACCTCCTCATTCTAGGGCTCCACCCAAGATTATGTAGCCAAGCCCCGCTGGCCCCAAGTACTTTCCAAATGCCATTATCAACTGAGCCTTCTTCTCCCTTCTCTCTGTCCTAGTCTTGGCCTATAATTCCAAGATCTTGCATGCTTTAGAATCCTCTTTTTGTACTTGTCATAGCTTTATTTCGGCACCTATTATCTATTTTTGTAATCCTCTTGGCTAAATAGTTACCTCTTTCTTTGCTCTTGTTTGAGTTTCAATTGGACCTCCTTTTGCAATCCCACTATGTATTTACATTGAATGTACTTTAGAGACCCACTGACCTACCATTGTGGTCATCAATGGGCATCAATATAATTCTCTCCCTTATCTTTACTAACATACTCATCATCTCATGATAGGTTTAGCAGCATTGTAGCACTGATTTCCTTTAAAGTTTATGGATAATTATGAGGAAGGATTCAATGTTGTGTTTTGGCATTTGTATAGTTTGAATTTTTAATTAGAAAAACTTGCATGTTTGTCTGTCAAGATTCTCTTATGTATTTGACCCAGTGTCATAGACCCAGTGCTTATCACAGAAGAGTTGTACATCAAGAACTCAATGAGTATGACTATTTTTGCATGCAGATTTTATTTTAATCAACATTGCATTTCTTTTCAAATCAAATAATTGCAGACAAAAAGCCCATTGGCATCTGAATTGGTACTTCTACAAACATACCTGTTTCTTAGGGGTGCAGAAAATCCCAGTGCCATAGAAGTTGCAAACCTATCAATTGGAAGTCCAGTACCAGCAAGGGCACAAGCCCCCAAGGGAGAAAAGTTCATGCGAGCTTTGCAATCCACTAACCGACCACTATCCCGTTCAAGCTAAGAGCAACAATTTCCAAAAGAGTTGTCCATCAGAACTAAGTGTACAGGTAAATACAGAAATTTGCTCCAGTGTTCCTAAATTAAGCCACAATACATGAGATTGGTAAACTTTAGATGGTAATTAAGAATATGATTCAAAGATCTCCGGTAATAACATGATCTGGATCAGAGGATAAATTTGTTTGTAAAGGTGCTTAAACATGTCCCTGCATGGTCAGAGGATGAATTGGTGTTTTTGAACGCATTTACACACGAATCTACATAAAGGTGTGGTTTCGGGTTCTTATACACCTGGTCTTTGTTATTAGCCTGCTTAATCTATCAGTACTGCTCATTGCTAATAACTGTTGCAAGGAGATGTTGAAGGCTGTCTGAAATTTGAAGCCAGTGCCATTACATGAAATACAAGCTCAAAATTATATATTGTTCACCACCGGTCTCAACCAAGTTGCATAACTTGCATTTTAAACTTTTCCCAGGGCATTAGGGTAGTCATTCTTCAACTCTTGCAGTGTAGATTGGGTGAACAGGTTCTGGTCCTGATAATGTTATTTTCCTTTTCTTTTATATTTTGGACTACTTAAGATACATTTGGGATGGATATGTTCTTCATAGCCACTTGTTTTCTATTTTATAATGAGGACATCAAAGTACCATAAAGCCTCCAAGACTTTGTCGTGTGGATTAGTGCTACTCTATTTTGGAAATTCATAATTTCTGTGAGTCGATAGACAAGGCTTCTTTATCAGCTACAATTGACTAGTTCTAATATTTCTTTCCGTCTGACTAGTTGGTTTGTATGACAAAAAACTCTAAATTGACATCATCATTTGCTGTATAAGATAGCATATATAGTTGTGTGCTTTGAAATTTGCAATGCATTGCACAAGTGCTTGTAGTATTCTACAATCACCAATGGTAAATACATAGCATGCATACGGCATAAAGTGAGACATCTCCTCTTCTCCATAATGTAAAGTGGTAACAGAACAAATGAATGTAAGTGGGCTTTTATCTTACACTTTCACAAACCATCGTTGCGTCAAGCAAATTGTACCTGTTCAACATATGAAAGTAGGAGGTGTTGCAATAGCAGTGGTTGTGCTCTTTGCAAATGAGTGTAGCCAGGAATTATCAAGCCTTCATTCTGAATTGCCAAATTCACCAGAGCAACCTGCAAGATATATTCTCAAGTCAAACCCAGAAGCTATAAGAGAAACAAAAGCAAAACATACTAAGATAGAGCAAAATCTAGTTTAAAAAAATTCAATGTGGAACAGTATTTTTTCTATTAATCCTAAAATAATACTCATAAAGAATAAAATACATTAACTTGTAACTGAAGTCTTACCCTCTGCTCCTACGAAAACAGCATTAACCCCTGATAATTAATGAAGATGTTGGACTTAAATGGTTATATTGTCTAGGGAAAAGCATACAGTGGTCAGAAAAAATATGTTAAAGTTTCAGGATAAAAAATGTATTCTTTGGAAAGAAAGATGGTAACGAAAGGGGAAAATCCCTCATTATCTTGGACAAGGGGATGATCAATACTTCTTAAGTAAACAACTTGAATCATTTTATTTATTTCTATCTCATTTCGCTTGAAGCACTGTTACAATCTACTACGGTACTACCAACCAAACTAACAGGGTTGCCAAGGTCCTTGCCACATGCTTAAATGGCACACACAGGACAACTGCCCACTATCACCTCGGCACAAGTCCCCACTCTTTAAGCCCAACTCCTACTAGAATGGCTATGGGCAGATTCCCTAATACAAGTGCTTCAACCCAAAATTAGTAGACTAGTACCTTGAAGGGATTCTTGGGTGAAGAAAGAGATTAGTTATGATTGATAAACTGATATGGAAATGTAATTTGTGCAAGAAATTAATGTAAACTACTAGCAAGATGATTAACTCAAAACTAAAAATAAACATGCAAACAGCTCAAATGAGTGAAATTTAATATGTTTACCAAATCTATAAGGTATTATTGATTTTGGTAAAATAGGATTCTGTGTACTTTTGTTCAATGTCGTATGCTGCAGATCTGAAATATGCATAGAAACATAGAAAGCAGTAGCAAATTCCCCTTTAAAGGGCCACCCACTAGTCCCTAGACACTCTAGATTGATAATTGAGGGGTCATGAAGTTAAAACAGCAAATATAAATCACTTCAGTCCCTTCCTAAGCTTCCAACCTTCAACAAAAATGAATTTCTAGCAACCTGGAAACTTTGTTGCAAAAGTTTCGGGATCAAATCCCATTGGGCAAGAACCCAACCAGCGTATACATAAGACTTCTAATTGCTGGAATAAATTAAAGATAGTACCAAATTGAAAATATAACAATAAGAAAAAGACTGGTAACTATTACAAGTATTTATGAGATAAAAACTTGTATAGTGCCCTAGTATCTTTATTTCCGCAAAATCTGAAATGTATGTCACTGTAATAAAACGCAAATCTGCAAAAACAACTCAATATACCCGTGAAGAAATGTGTGTTTGAAACTCAAAACATAGGTATATTAATCCCTTAGATATTAATTCTATGCTCAAAAGCCCCAAGGGTTACTAGCTAACCTTTATATAAAACTTGAAAAATGCAAGCTAGTAAATGTTTAATTAAAATAGAAAAAAAATTAATTTTGGATTTTTAAATATAGAGTGGTTGATGAGAATGGCTTACTTTGACCACAATTTTACCTCTCAAATGTCAGGTTGTTAATCACATTCACACTTAAGTTGGTCATACAATGTCAACAGTGAGGTGAGTCTGGACTCTGAAGTTAAGAAGACTATGTCGCTCCCACCTGTCTAAGCTCTTCAACAAATTTCCAAATCCAACTAGGAGCAGCCGCTAGAAAAGCACCTCCAATCTTTGAGTCGACCATGTTGCAATAGAAACTTTCCCTTAGTTGAAGCTATGATCACCAACAAGAGTTGGTCCAACCTCCTGTTCCAATCACTCCAACCTATAACAAAGGAGATAGAGAAGACTAGTACCTTGTCTACTCCCTCCACGTGGCTATGTTGCCCCTCAATGAATCATCCCTCCAACCTTTGTTTAGCTCTTAGTAATTGTATTATTATCTTATTAACGCCCTTTTACAACATTAACCAAGAAAAGATAAAAAAGAAGGAAGCAACCCACAAAATGTACACATATTGTTTCCAAAATATGAGTTCTATTATGCAATAGAGTGATCTCACGGTTCAAAAACTACAAATAGAGGAGGGACAAGCCTTGTATAATTTTTCTTTTTAACGCCTAGTTGGACCTCTCTCAAAGAAAAATACTATTACTTGTCATCCACATCCTATAGGCTAACTAAATTACAATAAATTTTCCCACTAAAGGAGTTTGACATGACACATTTAACCCTTGGAAGTCCAACATTTCTTTTGCAGTGATCCTGAAAGTCCAAAACATGAAGAATAGTGGTCTTTGGATGCTCAAAGACTTTCTTTAGCTGTCCCAATAGCTACCTAGGTGGCTCAGCCTGCTTGCTTGGCTTGACTTTGGTCCATGAAGAACTCAACCTAGTCCTTGGAGACTTTGATTTGGTTGAGAAAGTGATGATTTGTCCTTCCAACAGCTACTTTCTTGTCCACTTGAGATGCAACGTCCACCTTGACATTAAAATGGCTAGTTTTGACCCCCCAACATTCCACTTTTGTTGACCTTAATGGCTAATAGAAGGGTGGACATGACTCACTTGGCTAGATCTTCAACACCCTTGCTCATTGTTGATTTTTGTAGCATCGGAAGGTATTCCTGCATGCCAAATAGGTCTACTAAATTGGCCAAAGAAAATTTTAAAAAAATAATAATATTAAAATTCTAATTTTTGGGATCATGTAGGCTCCAAATCATCAAGTCGGCCCCACCATGAAGGGTTGTGACTTTTGGTCAAAAAGTCACCAATTTGACTAATATAAAAACCACAAGATGACCTCCACATTTGGACCAATTCAACCAACACACATTTTCTATTCTCTAATTCCAATGTGTGAAGTCAAAGACGAAGAAATTTGAAGGTTGACCGAAGTAAAGAGGCTGCTATTTGACCGAGTTTGAATTGTGTTGTTTGATCAAGATTCTGTTGAGTTTGACCGAAAGTTTGATTGAGTTTGACCATTGAAAAAGGGAAGAGTTTGAAGGTTAACCGAAGTAAAGAGGCTTCTATTTGACCGAGTTTGAATTGCGTTGTTCAATCAAGATTCTGTTGAGTTTGACCAAAAGTTTGATTGAGTTTGACCATTGAAAAAGGGAAGAGTTTGACCGCAAAAGGAAGGAAGATTTGACCGCATATTTGGGTCGCAGTCAACCACAATTGATTGCAAACCTTTGATGGCAAGACAGAGCTAACGTCAGGGCAAATTTCATACCGTTGACCAGCATTGACCAACTTTAAATTCTTTGATATTTGGAGGTTTGACCAACATTGACTAACCCGATATTTGTCCAGGTTTGACTGCTATCTTGGGCTTGAGTTTGTGGCACAAATTTATAAATTCTTGGATTTGTAAATATTGTTGAAGAACAATTTCTTGTAAGAAGAAAAATTGTTGGGTTTTTCCAAAAATTGGGTTTTCGTAGGGTAATTTTGGTGTTCCTATTGTGCTTGGTTGTGTCTTTACCAGCCTAGATCCATCTTAGCCCCGGATCTATGAAGCACCAAGAGGGATAAAATCTCTCAAGGTGCAAAACCCCTTTTTTGAGTGCAAAACTTGAGTAAAGGTTTGCACCTCGAGAGATTTGATCGCTCTCGACGCTTGATAGATCTGGAATTAAGATGGATCTAGGTTGGTTATATAATACTATACAATATCTATATTTGTATATACGTGTCACTTTCTTATTCCCTCTCTCCATCTCACCCCCCAAACATACACACTCTCTCTCTGTATCTATCTCTCTCCCTCTCTCTTGCCCTTCTCTCCATCTCACTCTCCTCCCCCTCTTCCCTCTCGCTCTCCTCTCTCCCTCATTCTCTCTTTGTCTCTCCCATATCAATCCCTCTCTCTCTCTCTCTCTCTCTCTATTGTGTCCTCTCTCTCTTCCTTCCTCTCTTTGTCATCTCCCACCTCCCTCTGTCTCTTCCCCCCCCCCCCCCATCACTCTCTCTCTCTCTCTCTTCCCTCTAACTCTATCCCTATCTCGCTCCCTCTCTGTATCTTCCCCTTCTCTCCCTATCTAACTACTCCACTCTTCTCTCTCTTCCCTCCTCTCTCCCTTGTCACTCCCTCTCTTTCTCCACTTCTATATATTTATGTCTTTGTTCTTTCCTCTCACTCTCTCTCCTCTTTCTCCCCTCCTCTTTATCTTCCTCCCTCTCTCTCCCTCTCTCTCTCTCTCTCCCCCCATCACTCTCTCTCTCTCTTTGCCCTCCCACTTTGTCACTATCTTGCCGCGCCCCCCCGCCCCACCCCCACCCCCCTCGTGGCTCTCTCCCTTCCTCCCCCCCCATCTTAAATTTGATTCCATGATATTGTGTTTAAAAAAGTATCTAAATTTAGAAAAAAAACTCAATTGGTTGTAAAATATTAAACTATGTTTTGGATCAACCATGTCAAAGGAAATACAATAATGAAAAACTTAAAACAATAATGCACTATCTTTCCTCTATTATTGGTAGTCAATTTGTTTGTTCGCATCGCTTGGATCCTTAGTTAAGATGAATCTATACTGGTTCTTAGTAATATTATTTATATTATATATATTTTAGATCTTTATATATAAAAGTATTCTCATTTCTTTTTTGTAAGTCAAAATTTTATTCATTCTTCAAGAAAGATGTACATTGATAGTAGCAGCAAAAAAACACGTGGCCTCACCCTGACCAGGTTTGTTGACCACCGCATACAACATCTGACAAAAGTACAAAAGGGAAACTACGGACATCGTCCGAAACCAAGAAGGCCAAAGGCACCAGAAGACAAATTAAACATAGAAAACACCGGAAGTCATGCTAGTCATCCGACGTGATGGAGGTTGGGTTGTCCGGGGATGTCCCAGGAGGAGGCAGAGGTCGAAATGACCCATCTAAGGCTCCAACTTCTCCACCTTCTCCGATAATAGGTTTTGTCCTCGCCAGACCACCACAATGCGCTCCCGAACGTGGCACTAAAAGTAGTGCAATTTATCCAAGGTAGCAACCAGTTCCACATGTTCCTCACGTCAGATCCTTTCCGCAATGTCCAATCGCTCCATCAGGGATTGAATCAGATCTCGACAATTTTCCAGGAAACGATGTTGAATGACCCTCGAACTAGGAACCGAAGACTCTGCAACCCCTAGTCGTCCCAAACCGCTACGCTGCCAAGCCCCACCCCTCGCCAGTGTTCGCCTCGTTCAACACCCACGACCCTTTCACCGTGCCACCATGCCCTCGACCCCCACAGCCCTTCGTCGTGCCACCACACCCTCGACCACCCCGCACACCAGCTACCATCCTCCTAGAGGCTCCCGCCGACGAGCCATAAACACCTCCATCCCTTGCTCTGTATTCTGCAATTGAGAAGCTCGATCCCCGCGTCCCGCCGACGAGCCATAGACACCTCCACCCCTTGCTCTGTATTCTGCAATTGAGAAGCTCGGTCCCCGCGTCCCACCGAGCAGGCCTCTGAGGGAGGGAGGACCGCCCTCTTCTCGGAGTTGGTCTCATCGACACTAAACTAGTGGCTTCACCTGCAATGCAGAAGACCCCCTAAGCACGCCCGACCCACACCCACCAAGGCCGTCGCACCCAGTGCAATAACCAGCAACCTACCAGAAAGGGTTGTGGACTCGCAACAACCATAACCACACAACAATGCATAGACTCATAGAGTCTGCCACCCCACCAATCGTGCCACCCCACCAACGAACACAGATAGGAACCGAAATTCAGATAATTCGAACACAGGAGGGCCGGAAGACCTCCCCCCCGACCACACCAGCAGCAAAGGATCACATCTACTTCCAAGAAGCTTGTTCCCTTCCCCTCGAAAGACACAAAAAACCTCACACAGAGTCTCCAAACCTCCCAATTACGGACCCAGATGCCAAAAGACAAGAGTTGTCTACAAAACCACCATCCCTCCCTAGAGCTATGTCGCCAACGCGGTCCGCTCCAACCACCAAGAGACCCGTAATCGTAGAACACCAACACACAAATCGGCCAGAAGCTCTCGAAGGCCAGTTCCACCAAGAACCACATATAAACTCAAAAAACAACTTTGCAGAAGTAATGTTAACAGTTTACAAAGCCAACAACCTAGGGGCGAGCTTCATTTCCATGAGCGCCACCCTGCCCAACAGAAGTTGTGTCGCTTCCTTCTTCCGCGAGCAAAGTACCAGACAATGGCATGACGCCGAAACGAAACATGAATGAAGTCCCCGTCCACCATCCTCGACCTTAGAACGACGTCTCCCACGTTGGTCAAGGCGCTACAAAATTCCACACGCAAATAATAACTCCTCCCCGTACGCCAGATTAAGTGAGAGGACCAGGGGGGCAGCCCTCTACTGGGTGCCAGTTGTTGGTCATCATGGGCCACGAGGCGCCCTGTGCACTATCTCCATCACCCCCATCGGGGAAAAAGTATTCTCATTTTTAATTTTATTGAAACCTTGATTTAATTTCTATGGGAATCTTTTTTGTAGTCGTGGGGATAAAGCATTTGGATATATCTCAAAAGTAATGATAACCTTTTTCCTCTTAGATTTAATTAAAAAATTGTTATAAAATTAAATTAAAATAAAATATTTTGATTATGAAATAAGTTATGGTTTTTGGGCATGCGGTATTGATAAGCCATGGTATTGGCCCATGATATTGTAACAAAGCCTATTTACATGTTAATAATATCCACGATAAAGTGGGAATGAATACCCATGGTAAAGTGAGGGTAAATTTCCATGGTTAAGAATCATGTCATATTGTTATAGAATATTTTGATTGTAAAAGAAGTTATGGTTTTTCGGCATGTGGTATTGTAATATCCCGAAGGGAAATAAACAGTAATATAAAGCACACAAACAAGGTACACAGCAACTAAAGATAAATCACGAGACAAAATACACAATATGGAGAATGCTGAGCCATTTTATTAATACTGAGAAATAAGGAAAGTACAAAGGTGATCAGAATGATAGCACCTCGACTTGCTCAGGGCAAGTGTAGAAATACTCTCATAACAATGTATGGAATGGTTGCTCCCTCTATCAACTGCGTAATCTCCAAGCTACTGGAAAATGCTACTGTGCTGCTACAACTGCTGGAATGGAATGAGTCTTTGGGGCTGTTTCCCAACTCAGAAAATGCTGAAACTCTGGGAATGGCCTCCTCTCCCAAAACCCAGAAAAGCCCAGAGAGCTTTTCGAGAATGGCTGACCCCGGAAAATACCTCCTTTGAGGCACTACGCTATCCCTCAAGGGAAAACGCTGACCCTGAAGGCAACACTGCAAAATATGGCCTCTCCCTCTGCAAAATGTCTCCAATAGGTAAGGGCTGATCCCTTCCCTAATCCTCCAGTCTGAATCCACCCAAATCACCTCAATCCGGAACTCTCCCCAACTAGAACTGTGTCCTCCCTCTGTAAGACTGCGCAATCCCTCTCAAGGAATGCCCCTCACTGACTGAAGCTCTGATCTCCCCCTGCAAAATACGGTAGGACTCCTCACCCGAGCAAGCACTCGAAGTCTCCCGACACTGAGGTTGGGATCTCCGCACAGAGACACTCGGTGTACTGAACAGTACGTGCAAACTAGCTAAACAACAAGCGTGCTCAATGTCTAGAGACAATCTCCAAAATGCATAATCAACAACGAGAGAAATGAGGTAGCCTCTCCTCTATTTATCTTGGGTGAGCCTCCCTCTCTCCTTGGCCCCACCATGCTACGCTGTCCCTCTTTGGCCCACGCTGCCAACTCATCTGCGCTGGCTCGGCCCACGCTGTCCAAGTGTGTCCCCCTCCCTACATTGTCTCTTGGCCCCCCTTGGCCCACCTTGACCACACGTTGTATTTCCTAGGGGACTTTAAGGAGTGTGCTTTATCCTAAGTGAGTCACACTCCCACTTTATTTATATTTTAATTATATAAGGAAAAATTGATCAAAATTAATATTTCCAATTCACTGTAGCTAATTGGGAATATTACAGTCTCCCCCGGCAAAACATTGCTTGTCCTCAAGCAACTGTAATGATGGATGCTGTAAGATCTGCTCACCCTCCCAAGTGGCATCCTCATCCGGCAAATTCCTCCACCTCACTAGGAATTCCCAGACTGTCCTGCTCCTCAGCTGTCTCTTCCTAGTGTCAATAATGGCCTCCGGCTGCAACACCAAGTGCCCCTCATCATTTGTAGGTGGAAGCTCCTCTGTCACTGTCACCTGTTGTCCCAGTGCCTTCTTCAGGCATGATACGTGAAAATATTATGAATCTTGCTGCCTTGGGGCAGCTCTAGCTCATAAGCAACCTACCCTACTCTGCGTATCACCCTGTATGGACCGTAGAAGCGTGGCTTGAGCTTCTCAGCCCCCTTCTGCTTCAGCGTGGACGGCTGATACGGCTGTAAGCGAAGGTAGACCAAATCCCCTACCTCAAAATGCCTCTCTACCCGGCCCCTGTCTGCGTATAGCTTCTGTTGGTTCTGTGTTGTAGCCATGTTGTCCTTGAGAGCTCGGAGGATGTCCTGACTCTCTTGGATCCAATCCTTGGCTCTAGGAGCCTTGCTGGCACCAAACATCATGTCAACAAAAGATAAAGCATGATATCCATACAATGCATAAAATGGAGACATACCGATAAACATGTGATGAGTGTTGTTGTAGCAATACTCCCCTAAGTGCAGCCACTTCAACCAAGCCCGCTGCTTCCCACTGACATAGTTGCGCAAGTAGCCCTCCAGCCATTTGTTCACTATCTCGGTCTGTCCATCCGTCTGAGGATGGTAGCTAGTGCTCGGTGTCAACTCTGTGCCCACCAAGCGAAAGAGCTCCTGCCAAAATCCGTCCATGAAGCGGCTATCCCCGTCACTAACGATGGTCTTTGGGAGACCATGCAACCTGAAAATGTCCCGAAAGAATAGCTCCGCCACCAGTGCTGCTGTGTAATGTGCGGATATAGCAAAGAAGTGAGCATACTTCGTCCGTCGATCAACGACTACGAATATGCAGTCCTTGCCCTGCACCGTGGGCAACCCTGTGATGAAGTCCATCGAAATGCTTTCCCATTTCCCCTCTAGTATGGGAAAGGGCTGCAATAAACCTGTCGGATGGTCCATCTCCCCTTTGTTGCGCTGGCAAACCTCGCACTCCCTGACATGCCGGAGTACATCCTCCTTGAGGCCCTTCCAAGAGAACCTCTCTCTGATGGCCCTGTAGGTTTTGGTGAACCCCTGATGACCTAATCGTGGTGAATCATGAGAAGCCTGCAATATCTTCTTCTTTTGAGAACCCTCAGTCAAGAAGACCTTGTCCCTGTAATAGATGATCTCATCCGTCACCCTGTACTTATCATCCGTCACCTGCCCATCCAAGATCTCACAGGAAAAACGGTCCTTGGAGTACTCTACCAACAATCGAGCCCTCCAATCCGTGTCTATGCTCATTAGGGACAACGCGGCTAGTCTGCGTGAGAGCGCATCAGCTACCACGTTGTTCTTCCCTTTGACATACTCAATGTCAAAATCGTAAGCCTGGATCTTACTGACCCACTTCTGCTGCCTCTCCTGCAACTTCTTTTGCTCTAAGAAAAATCTGAGGCTATTGTGGTCTGTCTTCACCCTGAACCTGTTGCCCACCAAGTACTGCCGGAATTTGGCCAAGGCATGCATGATGACCAACATCTCCTTGTCGTATATGGCATACAACCGCTCATGTGGCAAGAGCTTCCAGCTCTCAAAAGCTATGGGGTGGCCTCCCTGCATCAAAATCGCGCCTATCCCCTCTCCCGACGTGTCACACTCCAAAACAAAGGGCTGCGTGAAGTCTGGCAATGCTAACACCGGACAGCTGCTCATCACCTCCTTGAGCCTGTCAAAAGCCCTCTGTGTTGTATCCGTCCAACTGAATGCCCCTTTTTTGGTCAGATCTGTAAGGGGTGCAGCAAGTTGGGAAAATCCCTTGACGAACTTCCTGTAGTAGGTGCAGATACCCACAAACCCTCGGAGTTCCGTCACATTCTTCGGTTCTGGCCAATCCCTGATGGCCCTGATCTTCTCCTCATGGACCCTCACTCCGTCCACTCCGATGATGTGCTCCAAATAGATCATCTCAGTCAACCCGAATTCGCACTTGGAGAGCTTAGCATAGAACTGTTGCTCCTCCAAAATACGCAATACTGCCTCTATGTGCTGGAGATGCTCCTCCCAAGTCCTACTGTATATCAATATGTCGTTAAAGAACACCAACACACACTTCCTCAGATGACTGCAGAAAATGTGGTTCATGCACGACTGGAAGGTGGCCGGTGCATTGGTTAGCCCGAAGGGCATCACCAAAAACTCGAAATGGCCATAGTGGCATCTGAAAGTGGTCTTGGGAATGTCCTGCTCCCTCACGTGAATCTGGTGGTACCCGGATCTCAAGTCAATCTTCGAGAAGAACTGTGCTCCTCTCAACTCATCCATCAGCTCGTCAATCCGTGGGTTAGGGTACCTGTTCTTCATCGTCTTCTTGTTCAGGGCCCTGTAGTCAATGCACATCCTCAATGTGCCGTCCTTCTTCTTCACCAGAACTACTAAAGAAGCGAAAGGACTGTTGCTAGGCCGAATGTGTCCAAGAGCTAGCAACTCCTGGATAGCCCGCTCGATCTTTTCCCGATAGGCCTTGGGGTGCCTATAGGGTGTGGTGATGATAGCCTGTATGCCCTGCTCCAACTCTATAGTGTGCTCAAATCCCCGATCCGGTGGTTGTCCTGGCAGTATCTCTCCAAACACCGTAGCATACCTGTCAAGGATGGTCTGCACCTCTGGGTGTACGATCTGCCTCGTAGAACCTGCCTCTGAAGCACGCAGCTCCACTACCCACTCTATATCCCCCTTCCAGAAGTCTGCCTCCATCCAGTGAGCTGAGACTATCTGAGGTGGATACATATGCATGCCCCGTATCTTCTCGTGCTTCCTTGTCTTCTTATCATCCCACTCCATCTCCAAGGCCTCCCAGTCCATGGTGACCTTGCCTAACATGAGCAGCCACTGCACTCCCAATATCACGTTGGTGTCCGGAATGTTCACCACGAAGAAGTGGTCGGTCAGTGTGTAAGTGCCCATCGTCACTGCCAATGCCGAGACGTACCTGGCACACTACATGGTTTGGTCCCCTGGGACCAACACTGAAAACCCGTCAAAACTCTCCGTTGGAATGCCTCTCCGCTCTACCATCTGTGCATCAATGAAGTTGTAGGTTGCCCCACTGTCTACTAGTACTGACACTCGCTGCCCTCGCACCGTACCTCAGACACGTAGTGTCAAATACTTGGGAACTCCTCGCAAGACTACAAGGGCTCCTCCGGTAGGCGTGAAAGATGCACCCCTTGCTCCTGGTGGTGGGGGCAGCAGATGGTCCTCCCTCTGCACTACATGGCTCCCCCTACACCTATGTCATTGTACTCATCCTCTTCTCCACTGCTCTCGGAGAAGACCTCAATATAATGTGCCTTACCTGCAGCACAACGGTGTCCTGGTGCCCATGGCTCCTGGCAGGTAAAACACAGTCTCTTCCTCCTCAGATCCCTCTTGGTCTCATCATCTATCGCTCCTCTGCTCTGGGTCTCCTTTGGAGGCGGAGCCCTCACGTCCCTCCCTTAGGCTAGAATGCCGTCCTCTGAGGGTAAGGTGCTCTGGTCCGAGGTAAAGCATCCTGTAAATCTCTAGTCCTGTCGACTGCATCCTGAAGTGTGGTTGGCCTAGTGGACTAGACCAATCCCCAAAGGGGCTCTACTAACCCGTCAATAAACATGTATATCATCCGTGCTGCTGATAAATCTAGCACCATCACTGAGAGTCTCAAGAAATCTGAGATGTATGTGTCCGGACTCCCGGTCTGCTTGAGCTTCGTCAGCTCAACAAAATGCTCCTCCGGATCCTTTCGGTCAAACCTCTCTATCAATCTCCGGGTGAACTCGGCATAAGCGGTCACTGTCGAATGCCCGAGCGTAACCATCCCATGGAACCACCAATCTTGGGCCTCACCATCTAGGTGCAGCGCTACCACCTTGATGGCCTCCGTCTCCGCCATCTGGTTGAGCTGGAAATATATATCCAGCTTCTCTACCCATGCATTTGCCGAACCATCAAAAGTTGGCAAGTGAAACCTGCCCATAGTACGATGCAGATCTCCGTCCTGATAATGTTTGTTCCCCCTGTGCTAATGGCGGGGTCTACTGTCCCGCTTGAGCAAGACAAAATCGTGAAATGTGAGCGCATCTTTGAACTCCTGTCCATAGGCCTGGTACTCAGCAAAGTAGTCACCCATGTGGGCTGGCTCCTGCTCCTGCTGCACTCCCACCCCTGTATCTGCTGCCAGGAAAGTGGGCATCGTGGAGCGTGGGGGTGTATGAGATGCCCCATGCTGTGCTGCATATTGCCCCTGCAAATGATGGGATGTACCCGATCCCTCTCCAATGTGGAAACCCCTCGGGGTTTCACGTTGTCTAGACTCTGCTACGGTGAATCTCTGCCCCATCTCCTCTATCCACCTAGACAGATCCTATACTGACTTGATGAGTATGTCCGCAAATTCCTTCGCGATGTCTTTTTCCTCTGCCATCGGTTCCTACTACTCTGCGTCCACTACTGGAGCACAATCCCCCTCTCCGTAGGTGATCTGCAACCTACGCTCTCGGTCACAGTACTTCCTACCCCTGTAGCAGATACACGGCTTCTCGCCTAGTGTCATAGACAACTTTGCTCCACAGGCTGAGCCAGGTCTATGAGCTTTGATACCATTGTAATATCCCAAAGGGAAATAAACAATAATATAAAGCACACAAACAAGGTACACAGCAACTAAAGATAAATCACGAGACAAAATACACAATATGGAGAATGTTGAGCCATTTTATTAATACTGAGAAATAAGGAAAGTATAAAGGTGATCAGAATGATAGCACCTCGACTTGCTCAGGGCAAGTGTAGAAATACTCTCAGAACAATGTATGGAATGGTTGCTCCCTCTATCAATTGCGTAATCTCCATGCTGCTGGAAAATGCTGCCGTGCTGCTACAACTGCTGGAATGGAATGAGTCTTTGGGGCTGTTCCCCAACTCGAAAAATGCTGAAACTCTGGGAATGGCCTCCTCTCCCAAAACCCAGAAAAGCCCAGAGAGCTTTTCGAGAATGGTTGGCCTCGGAAAATACCTCCTTTGAGGCACTACGCTATCCCTCAAGGGAAAACGCTGACCCTGAAGGCAACACTGCAAAATATGGCCTCTCCCTCTGCAAAATGTCTCCAATAGGTAAGGGTTGATCCCTTCCCTAATCCTCCGGTCTGAATCCAACCAAATCACCTCAATCCGGAACTCTCCCCAACTAGAACTGCGTCCTCCCTCTACAAGACTGCGCAGTCCCTCTCGAGGAATGCTCCTCAATGACTGAAGCTCTGATCTCCCCCTGCAAAATACGGTAGGACTCCTCACCCGAGAAAGCACTCGAAGTCTCCCAGGGCTGAGGTTGGGATCTCCGCACAGAGACACCTGGTGTACTGAATAGTACGTGCAGACTAGCTAAACAGCAAGCGTGCTCAATGTCTAGAGACAATCTCCAAAATGCATAATCAACAACGAGAGAAATGAGGTAGCCTCTCCTCTATTTATCTTGGGTGAGCCTCCCTCTCTCCTTGGCCCCACCATGCTACGCTGTCCCTCTTTGGCCCACGCTGCCAACTCATCTGCGTTGGCTGGGCCCACGCTGTCCAAGTGTGTCCCCCTCCCTACGTTGTCTCTTGGCCCCCCTTGGCCCACCTTGACCACACGTTGTATTTCCTAGGGGACTTTACGGAGTGTGCTTTATCCTAAGTGAGTCACACTCCCACTTTATTTATATTTTAATTATATAAGGCAAAATTGATCAAAATTAATATTTCCAATTAGCTGTAGCTAATTGGGAATATTACAGGTATTGATACCATGTTGGCCCATGGTATGGTAACAAAGCCTATTCACAAGTTAATAACAAAATCAAAATATAACAAATGTTTACAGGCTTACATTAATTGAGCCAACATTTAAATGTTTACAGACTTTATATTACTTTTAACATTTTGTTTATTAATTTTAACCTTTTTTAATTACTTTTAATGTTTTATTTTATTTTTTAATTTAGTGGACATATAAATGTTAAATGTTAAACATTTATGCCTACACATATACCCCTATAACGGTCGGCATTAACATTAGATTAAATTTGTTAGATGTTAAATGTTAAACATTTACGCTTGACATCTCTACCTCATACTGGGTTGTAGAGCGCCTCTTGGCGCAATGATCCCACTATTTTCATTGCATACTATTGAGATTTTCTGCGTGTAATTGCTTAATGATATATGTGATATAAGATAACTAAATTGGAAATCATTGGAAACTAACTATCAAGATCAGAAGATCAGTTTCTACTTTGCATTATTGTAGAAAATTAAACATGGTATCAGAGCTTTGTTGAAACTTGAAAGAGCAACCAACTAAAGAGACAAGTATTCAAGCAACTTAATTGGGAAGTCAGTTTTAGAGACAATATCAACAACCTAATTGGTTTTTTGGCTCTCTTGTCTAAAATGGCACCAAATATTAGAGTTGAGGACAGGTTGGTGTTAAATTCCCTCCTTTGGACAACCTTCCTCATCCAGAGAAGGCCCCTCTTTGCCCTTGGAAGAATTTAATTTGGTCAAGGAAAAAATATAATTTTTAATGGAAAACCCACAAGTACACAAAAGTACAGGTCGGCCTCAAGTCAAAAATTGGGTAACCTGAGTCCAAAGTCACATATAAATCTACTTCAAGGGCACCTCATTTGGACATTACATCAACTCATCTTATCTTCTCTCCCCTCTATTGATTGGTTCATACAGGTCTGAAGCAAGGAGTCCCGAGTTCACACATGCGAAGGGAAAGAGGCTAAATCTGATTTGCTGTGTTGACTTTTATTTAGGCAACCGTTGACCAGTGTTTACTCGACCTTTTAACTTGGAAAAATCCAATTTTTTGAGGCCAACTTCTCTGCTGAAGGAACCAAATATTTCTAGGCACTTTGACTTGGGTTGATCGCAGGTTTGTTGACTAAAGTTTGACTGCAGTTTTCTCTCTCCTTTGACCGAGTCTTTTTGGGACTATTTTGATTGAGGTTTGACGAGCAAAGGAGGCTGAGTTGTTTGACTGTTGACCGAGCTCTTTTGGAGGCAATTTGATTGTTGACTTGTGGACTGGTTACGGCATCATTTGCTGCTGTTGACTGTTGTTGACTTTGACAGAAATCACAGATTTGACTTGTTGACCAGATTTGACTTTGAGCTCATCTTTTGTATATGGGTTGGTTGGTCTCTTGGATAGTCAAAGGATTGACTTTGACTGTTTTGTTGATAATTTGGAATATTGTATCTCTCTGCTAAACATTTGATGGCAATCTAATAGAAGAATTTGAAAGAGTTTTCCCCCTTATGGGGTTTTTCCTTGGTCTTTGACCAAATCTTGTGTCTCTTGTTATTGCTCTTGGTTGTCTTCTAGTGTATATTGGATTTACTGTTCTATCTACAATTATTCATTGTTATTGGAAGATTAAATTTACTTAAAAGTGATTGCTAATTTGAAAAAAAAATAGAGTTAAGTGATTGTGCTAGCATAGAACAGTGGAAAATTAACAGTTGGATGGTGCCCTCAATTTCAGATCTTAGAATACAAGAATACTACTCATTATGGAAGAGAATGAACTTCAGGGACATGTGGAAAAAGTCATTCCAAGACTAGAGGAACCTAAAGAGAAAGCTAAATATAAGAAGAATGAAGCTAAGGCCAAAAGAATCTTGGTAGTTCTGTCAAGGATCACTTGATTCCTCTTGTAGCTAGATTTAAGACTGCTAAAGCAATATCTGATGCTCTGGTGAAATTATATGCAAACAACAATACTAGCAAAAAATTAGCCTTGAAGAGATGTCTTTGTAATATCACAATGACTAAATCAGACTCTGTTGTCTCATATCTTATAAATATATCACAAGTCAGAGACGAGCATGTAGCCATTGGAGACAATATTGAAGACCTAAAACTTGTTTCAATTACTCTCAATGGATTTCCATCCTCAAGGGAGCCATTTATTCAAGGAATCTGTGCATGATCAAAACTACCCCATTTCATGAGCTATGGACTGATTGTGTTCAAGAAGAGTCAAGGTTATCATCCGGAAATAACTCTCAGACTCCTAAAAATGAAGAAATACAAGCCCGTGCAGCTCACATTAGAAAATGAAGGGGAAGAAAGAACTTTGAAAATTTTGACAAAAAGGACTTTGGAAAATTCAGTAAGAAGTATTCAGGTAGAAGACCTGCTCACACTCAAGATTAGAAAAAGGACATGTCAAAAGTGGAGTGTTTCACTTGTCAAAATTTTGGACATTATGCAACTAATTGCTCTGAAAGAAAAAGAAAGGAAAGGGAACATGCATCAACAGCCAATGTTGACAATGATGATGATGATGAGCAGCCACCTCAGAAAAAGTCAAAAGAATATTTCGTTCAGATCTGTCAAAGATTTGACAAATCCCCTTTATTTTCAACGTGTTTCTTTTTAAGAATTAGAGATGAGCATTTTTATTTTCGGCTCTTATCTTCTTCATTTTTGTATGGCCTTATTATGAACCTTTCTCACCTAAGTGAGGTTCATGAATATTCAAGTTTATTACATAGGTAGCAACATAAGAAAGTACAAGGCAAGGTTGTAATAAGAGGAATTGGATATTGATGTGAAGATGCAATGGTCGAGTACTAATAAGATTGAACAAGGGGCGGCTCATTGTTAAAGCACTCAGCCTTGAATAAGAAAGTTACAATACTATGCTACGGAAAAATTTTGTCCATGAGTTCACTAAGTTCAGTGACTACAAACAGATAGGAGAGTTTGAGACAATACTGTAATCCCAAAATCGGAAGATTGGGTACAAGGATGAGCATCCATCTCAGGAGACAAGAAATCTAAGCTTGATAAGGTTGCAAGATGAACTTCATTGATTTCTGCAAGGAAGCAAGGAACAAGAAGGAGTTGACAATTCCACACAATCCTCAAGCAGATTCCTTCTGAATCAAAAGATAAGTACTTCATATCTTTTCTCCCTTATATTGCTATTTTTTTGGTTAGTCTCATCTTTATATTTTTTACTTGGTTACAATTGTTTCTTCCATGGCCTCTTGAATGAGGTTTGCAAGTACACTGTGAAGGTTACCAAGGCAATGATTCTAGTAACATCGGAAAAAACGAAGCAAAGTTTGTGACAAGAGGGTTTTCCCAGTAACAGGGAGCAGCTACAACAAGAATTTGCTTCCGTGATAGAGGGAGCAAGGCTACTTAGGAGTGGGAGCGGGGAGCGACATTTTCAAAAGCTTCCGAGTCGGGAGCAATTTTTATATAATATATATTTTTATATATTTTGATGCATATATGTCAACAAAAGCATGTAGAATGATGAATTAGTGATAAAAAACACAAAAACATGGATTAAACCATATAACATCATTCATCTAGTAGTTATAATCTCCATCAACCACAAGTCCACAAATTACAAGTTCTTATTTATATAGCATGTAAGGGTGCACATAACCAAAATAGCATCGAGTGTAATTCATCTTTGAAACGAAGGTGCATCAACAAATAAGCTCTAAATGACCTCTAGCATCCAAAGAAATCATGCTACAACAAATACCTACATATCATCAAACTCATTGCCTATCTTGGGATCTTTGTCATTAATATCACCTTCTAAGCATTAACATAAGATAGAAAAAACATAGCATGTCATGTCAAGATTTTGTTTGAGTGATGGGTACATTTTTAGTGTTGAGAAATCTATAGGGCTGCAACTAAGATGATTTCTCTTCAACTTGATAGTTGCTTGTGATGTATTTTTTATTTTCTTGATTATTAACTTCTTCTCTTATCATTATGTTGTTCTTATGATCAAACAACTACCAAAACAAGAAGATCAACAATGCACAAGAACACATGATGTAGGCTGCAAGTCAGGGCCAAAACCTCTCCACTTCAGAGGAAAACCCACAAATCTCCTCTTCTTATAGATTCTTCAAATGACGAATTCCGAGACCTCTAGACCAAGACCAATACCCCTCCGAGACCAAGTCAGGCCTTCTTGATGATGTGCTTCCTCTGTCCAAGTCAAACCCAATCAAATCTCTTCCAACTGCACAACTTCGACCCCCAGCTTCAGAATTTTGGCCTCCACTGCAAGTCTGAAATTTTTTGCCCCTGCAACAGTTGTTGCTTCCACACGTGTGAGCAATTTCAGGGATTTTGAGGCTTTCTTTAACCTTCGCTTGGGTTCCTCCTTCTTCTAAGGCTTGTAGGTGACCTGATAGACCTTCCTTCGTGTGAAAATTCCAAGATCTAGATATGGAATCCCTACTGCAACAACTTGAACTACTTCTCCTACTTGCAAATCTGATTTAACAAGTTATTTAAAGTTTACTTCTTAAAATATCGAAGCAGTTACTGAACCAGCCTTCACCCATTAAAATATTTGTGAAAACAAAAATCTGAGCAAGAAAAATATCGCACACACAGGACACCATTGTTTTTGGACAAATATCCCCGGAAAAACCCAATGCGGGAAAACCAGTGCAGCAAATCTGAGGGTTTTATTTATTAAGCAGTAGTTAAACTGGATACAACTCTGATTGTCTCACTAAACAAATCAGTTACCGAGAATACTGACATAGAAAGAAATCAGTGAGTATACCTCACTCTGCAAGCCTCGGTTGATTCTGTAGCTGAACTGACAAAACCCTAGCTCCCTCTGCATAGGTCTGCGTGGGGTCAGATTTGGAACTACATAACCCCTTCTTCGTGATCTTTCAGACCTTCCGGAAAATCGATCCAGCCCTCCCAGCACAGATCTGGATTTCCCCAGCTGAAATCAGACTTCAACTGAAATAAGACTTCCTGCTGAAGAATTGCGCTGCCTCTGTATGGGGTCTGTGTGGCCCTGCGTCACCCCATCTGCTTGCTACGTCACTCACTCTGGGCTTTGTGCAGCCTCCTCTTCGTCTTCCTATGTCTCTTTGCTGCTAATCCTTGGTCCGAAGAAGATCCTCCTGCCAAAACTGTCTTTGCCCCTCAACTGCGTTGAAGAATCACTTAGATTAGAGTTTTCGTCTGAACAATGCTCCGTCAGAAAATTCAATCACTTGATCCTTTCGATGTGCCTTACAAATGATCCTCAAGTCTTCCTTTATAGTCTTCTCGTTGAGACTTCAACAACCGAGATTAGATTTCCAATCAACAGCTAAGATTATATTAGACTTGATCTGCTTTTTCTAGAAGTTTCACCCATAGTTTACATTAAAACTCATTAATTATTTTAATTTCCTAATTTAGACTTAGGGTCCTTATTAAAAATAATAATTTTTTTCTTATAAAACTGTTTCTGGGTGGAATTTCCCAAAACAATTTATGATTTATCTGTAATGCATGTGTCTATGCCTCTCCACAAAGTTTGAGACTTAGAGCACATCCGATGCTACCACAAATCAATACTCTCTCTTAGCGAGGAATGTGCTCTAACAGATATGCCCTGCTGCACACTGCTCTGACTCTGAAGACTCTGGTACAGCCTCAACGACCTATGGAGGAGAGGTCCAGTGCCTCTCCAAGGCACAATTTTTCTGAGGGAAGCTCCTCCGACGAAGAACAGGAGGAAGAACAGGTAAGACCGCCCACCACTGATGGGAGACCAAGCAGAGAACTCCAACAAATTCTTAGAGATGCAGAAGGATTTGTTGGAGGACCTAGAGAAGGGAAGAGGATAAGGAAACAACCTGATAGATATCAGGCATTGGTAGCTCAAGTTTGAGAGCCTTTTACCTTTCGGGAAGCAGCTCAGCATCAAGTATGGGTAGATGCCATGGTGGAGGAGTATAGCTCTATCATGACAAATAATGTCTGGGAAGTAGTCCCTAGACCACAGGACAGATCTGTTGTAGGATCCAGATGGATCTACAAGATCAAATATGTTGCAGATGGCAGCATAGAGAAATTCAAAGCAAGATTTGTAGCAAAGGGGTATGCCCAGAAGGAAGGCATTGACTATGAAGAAACTTTTGCTCCAGTAGCACGATACACTTCTATCAGATCCATCATCTCTCTAGCAGCGTAGATGGGATGGGAGATTCACCAGATGGATGTCAAGACTGCGTTCTTGAACAGTATGATAGAAGAGGAAGTATACATAGAGCAGCCAGAGGGCTTCGAGACACATGAGCAGAAGACTCGTATTTGCAGACTCAAGAAAGCCTTGTATGGCTTGAGGCAAGCCCCCAGGGCATGGTATGGTCGGAATGGTGACTACTTGCAGAAGATAGGGTTCGTCAAGAGTGACGCAAATCCCAACTAATACTACTTAAGAGTAGGAGATGAGCCCCTTATTCTTGTTCTGTATGTGGATGACTTGTTTCTAACCGAGTCCTCCAAGCTCGTCAAAGACTACAAGGAAAATCTGGCAACAGAATTCGACATGAAGGACCTGGGGCGGATGCACTATTTTCTTGGTCTAGAAGTTTGGCAGCAAGAAGCGGAAATCTTCCTAGGACAAGGAAGATACACGACAGAGATTGTGAAAAGATTTCAGATGGAAGACTGTAGACCCATGGCCATGCCAATGATTACTAACTGGAAGAAGATAGACACATCAAAGGATGATGAGGTTGATCCCACACTATACAGACATCTCATCGGATCATTGATGTATCTGGTCAACACGAGACCGAACATCTGTTATGCAGTGAATACCCTTAGTCAGTTCATGGTGGAACCAAGGAGAGCTCATTAGCAAAGAACAAGAAAGAACCTACCGTTTAACCTAACCGTCAAACCTAAGCCATGATAGCCCACCTAAGAAACTCAGGCAACCCCGCTACCTAGGGCATTTCGCATGTTTTTTGAAACCGACGATCCGGTCGGCTAGGGAATGAACCGCCGGGTTTATACAAAACACCGTTTCGTTCCCAACCGGCCTACAGGTGCTGCCAATCACACCCACATTTTCTGCGGCAGTTATGTTTTAGGGCTGATTTGGAGCCAATGGGAGGGTTCATTTAGCTACTCTTTCCCTATGTGGACCCACGCACGGCCAAAAATGAGTTTTAGGGCTGATGTGGAGGTAAGGGAAGCATTGACATTTCATGGTAATGTTAAATTCTTAAAGTAAAAGTGACATTTCCTTTATTTTTCATTTCCATCCTTTTACTTAAATTTTTAACATTACCATGAAATGACTCAGGATGTTTAAGAGTGGTTTCGTCCTCATTGGATTTCATATGGAGAAACTAGATTTTTAGGTTTCACTCAAAATTCAGCAGACTTAATGGTTTTCAGGGTTTCATGGTTTGGGAATTTGCAATGTTTCCATTTGATTCTATCATGTGTAAGGGTATGATATTGGCATTTGATCAAGAGCATGAAGTACTTTAAGAACCTTGATGTACCCTTCAATCAAAGGAAAACAACTAGTTAGACATGCTAATCTTTTTCTATCGCATTTTAAGGTTGAGGAAATGAACCCTTCACTCAAACCAAAATCATTGGTTAGGCATGTTAAACTTTTTCAATTTCTATCATGTTATAAGGTTGAGCAATCCAAGTCCGAAGACTTTGAGCTAGATGATGTTTATGTATCTCTTGTTGATGATCCCATTTCTAGTAGCGATGAATCAATGATGAGTTTCATGAGAGACCATGTTGCCCAGTGATTTGTAGTTTTGATGTCTATTTTTGCTACTACTACTACTACTAAAGTTGTAGAGTTTTAGGAGTCCTCAAACTTTGAGCCATATTATTTATGTAGCTCATGTTGATGATCCCTTGTCTAGAAGTGGTGATGATTTTGATCATGATGAGGAGTGATCATGTTGTTGATCACTAATATGTAGTCTTGTATTAGGCCAATGGCCTCATAGCTTGTAGCATTGTTTTTGGACTTTATGGGCCATTTGGAGCCTCATTGCTTATGTATTTTTCGATGATATGTATTGCACTCCGTGCCATTTTGATATATTCACCTTTGCATGGTATATAAATGAGCAAACTTTGCATATTTTGTCTCTATTAGCTTGGAATCATGGTTGCAAATCTTAAAAATAGTTTTTTTTATTAAAAAATAATTATTTAATGTATTTTTTTTTAAAACCGGTTCATTGAGATTCGACCGTCCCGTTAGACCGGCTCAATTAGAAACCCGTTCATTAGGTCCACCGGTCCCACGGCCTCGGCCCGGTTTTCTCTTTAAAACATCAAGTAAAACAGCAACATACTCTCAAATACTTAAGAGGGACAGTCGAGTATGGGCTAAAGTACACCAAGGGCAATGAGATCCAGTTGAGTGGGTTCACAGATGCAGACTGGGCTGGAAGCACAGTAGATCGGAAAAGTACCAGTGGGTACTATTTCAGTCTCGGATCAGGAATGACCTCCTGGTGCAGCAGGAAAGAGAAGTTCGTAGCACTGAGCTCAGCAGAGGCAAAGTACATGGCAGCAAGCACAGCGTCGTGCGAGGCCATATGGCTCCGCAAATTGCTCTTGAACTTACTCAAGAAGCAGATAGAGCCGACCGAAATTATGTGTGATAATCAAAGTTGCATCAAGCTCTCTGAAAATCCTGTGTTTCATGATCGGACGAAGCACATTGACATTCGGTGTCACTTTATCAGGGACTATGTCCAGAAGGGAGCAATACAGTTGAGATACACTCCTACGGGTGAATAAGTGGCAGATATCCTCACAAATGCTCTGAATAAGATCAAGTTCACTTACTTCAAAGAGAAGATGGGGATGGTCGAGAACCCCTTCCACTAGAGGTAAGGGTGGTCTTCAGAAGAAGAAGGAGCTGCATTACGGATGACGCAGGGACATGGCAGCAGTACAGGAAGCTAGCCTGCAGCGAAAAGATGAGGGGCAGCAACCAAGACACCATTAACGTAACAGATGATGTAGAGTCGGAGCAGTACAACGGTATCTTGCGTAAACACTTTCCTCGCTAAGAGGGAGTGTTGATTTCCATAGCATCAGAAAGTGTTCTAAGTCTCATTTTTGGTAGAGAGGCTTAGACATCAGTGATCCAGAGAACCCAGAAATCGTTTGTGGAAATTCCACTCGGATATGACTTTATTAAAATAATTAATTATTTTAATGCAGACCCTAATTATAAACTTAGGTAAATTAAATAATTATAAAGCAGAGTGTGAATCTTCTAGAAGACGAGGGTCAAGTCATCTTTTAATCTAAGCCATTGATTAAAGATATAATCTTGGTCATTGATTCATTAGCGAGAAGACTAAAAGACGAGACTTGAGGGCCATTTGGAAATCAAGCCGAGGCCATTTGGAAATCAAGCTGAGGACACTTTCAGTACCCAAAGGAAATCGATTCTGAAGGAAGGGAAATCGATTTCAGTGGGTGAGTTTGTAGAGGTTGGGTTGCAGAAGCAGAAGGAGGAGGGAGGAGTCAGTTATCGGGAAGCAGATTCTCAGGAGAGTGAAGGGAAGGGTGAGCTGATCAGCAACAAGAACCCCTCCACGCAGAATCACGCAATCCAGAGAGGGACTGCGCAGAGCATCCACGCTGGATGATGCAGAGAGTGAAGGAGGTCACCTCGTCTGGGAGGTCTAGAAAATTCAGCCAAGTGTTTGCTAATTTTTCTCTGCTCATCAGACTCATGTAAATGTACTTTCCATTTTTGAAGATAAATATAAAACCCTCATCTGCTGCACCGGTTTCCCACATTGGGTTTTTCCAGGGACAATTGTCCAAAAACATCTGTGTTCATATGGTTATTTCTATTGTGCTATTGGTGTAAATTATCTTTCTGTTCTTATGCTCTTAACAATAGTGAAGATCTGCAAATGTGTTTATTTCAGAATTTACTGAAGCATCTGTAAATAACTTATCTCATAAGTAGGAGAAATAAACCAAGTATTGCAGAAATATTTTCCTTGTGAAAATTTCACAGTCCTTTTGCTTCAAAGGACACTGGGGAGCGTAGACCAAGTTCACCACACTTGAAGCACTTGATCTTCGAGATGTCTTTCTTACGTCTCCGCTGCTCCTGCTACCCTTTAGATGCAAGGGCTGCATTTTCTTCCTCCTCCTGCTTCATCTTCGATCCACTGCCACTGCTGCCATCAAGTTTGCACTCGACCAAGTCTCTCCTTAGCTCTTCTTGTTGAAGAGCAACCCACATCTCTTCCTAACCTGGCAAGGTTGCTCTGCCCAGGATGCTTTGGACAAATACCCTCCAATCATCAGTGACTACATTCAATGCCAGTCTCGCCATCGTTGTAGGAGAAGGGGTAGACTCCACTGCTGCAAGTTGTTCATGAATCTCCTGAAGACTCGACAGGAACAGAACAATACGCTCCCCTTTGCGCATTTTCGCCATCCTCAGTTGTTGCTCCAAGTATATCTTCCGCTGCTCGAAAGATCCCTCATATAGCATGGCCAAGGCTTCCCACATCTTCCTGGCAGTATCTTTGTCGGCTATATGGGACACTATGTGATCTTTAACTCCATCCAGGAGCAGCCATTTTGCCTTCACCATATCAGCCTTGTATTGCTTTAGTGGAATTGGATCTGTGGGGATAGCTACTGTGTTCGTCACGAAGAGCTTGAGATCATATTCATCTAGAAGACAAGGGATTCTTGCCTTTCGAACCACGTAGTTGGAGGCTCCCTACAACCGGTCCTAATCTCTAAGCCTGTGAGCTGCCATGGTCATCTAAAATGTCGAATCTACTCATCTACTTCCCCCTCTGCACAACACTAGACAGGCTTACGCACTCCTTGTGGAGTTCGTAGATCTGTTGCCCAGATCTACTGTTCAGATCTTGGAAAAACTAAAATTCCCCACCTAGGAACTTCCAAAGGAAGAAAATTCCCTCACTGTGTTGCTTCTTCCTCTTCTGACACTTTCTTCCCGGAAAAATCAAGATTTGCCTGCAAGAACTACGTCCCACCAGCGCTGCGTTGCTCCCTCTAGCTCAGTTAAATTCCAATCTGGAAGTCTTACCCCTCTGTCGACTCCCTTAGAGAAGGACCTTCCCAGAAATTTTAACCCTCCTAGCCTGGACTATGCAATCCCTCTAAGGATTCGAATTGCTGCTTTTTGCAACTCTTCAGCCTCCGACTCAATGTTGGATCTGCTCTTCCTGTTTCTCAATCAACACTCTGATATCATGTGAAAATTCCAAGATCTAGATCTGGAATCCCC
This sequence comes from Pinus albicaulis, assembly GCA_034641835.2. NCBI lineage: Eukaryota > Viridiplantae > Streptophyta > Pinopsida > Pinales > Pinaceae > Pinus > Pinus albicaulis. The sequence goes on from CM076582.1 coordinate 146,570,213, forward strand.
ACTACAACAAGTTGAACTACTCCTCCTACTTGCAAATCTGATTTAACAAGTTATTTAAAGTTTACTTCTTAAAATATCGAAGCAGTTACTGAACCAGCCTTCACCCATTAAAATATGTGTAAACAGAAATCTGAGCAAGACAAATATCAACACACAGGACACTGTTGTTTTTGGACAAACCTCCCCGGAAAAACCCAATGTGGGAAAACCGGTGCAGCAGATCTGAGGGTTTTATTTATTAAGCAGCAGTTAAACTGGATACAACTTTGATTGTCTCACCGGACATCAATTACAGAGAATACTGACATAGAAAGAAATCAGTGAGTATACCTGCATAGGCCTGAGTGGGGTCAGATCTGGAACTGTCACCCCTTATGCGTGATCTTTCAGCCCTTTCGGAAAATCGATCCAGCCCTCCCGGCTCAGATCTGGATTTCCCAAGCTGAAATCGGACTTTCTGCTGAAGAACTGTGTTTCCTCTGCGTGGGGCCTGCGTGGCCCCTTTTGTGTGCTGCGTCACTTACTCTGAGCTATGTGCAACCTCCTCTTCGTCTTCCTCTGTCTCTTTGTTGCTGATCCTTGGCCCGAAGAAGATCCTCCTACCAAAACTGCCTCTGCCCCTCAACTGTGCTAAAGAATCACTTAGATCGAAATTTTCGTCCGAGCACTGCTCCGTCAGAAAATTAGATCAGTTGATCCTTTCGGTGTGTCTTACAAATGATCCTCAAGTCATCCTTTATAGTCTTCTCGTTGAGACTTCAACGACTAAGATTAGATCTCCAATCAATGGCTAAGATTATATTAGACTTGATCTACTTCTTCTAGAAGTTTCACCCACAATTTACATTAATACTCATTAATTATTTTAATTTCCTAAGTTAGACTTAGGGTCTTTATTAAAAATAATTAATTTTTCTTATAAATTGTTTCTAGGTGGAATTTCCCAAAACAAATTATGGGTTATCTGTAATGCATGTGTCTAAGCCTTTCCACAAAGTTTAAGACTTAGAGCACATCTGATGCTACAACAAGTCAACACTTCAGCCTTCTTTCTGCGATTTCCCCAATTTCGAACTTGCAACAGAAAAACCCCTTCCTTCCTTCTTCACACGTGTGAGAAAGAGGGAGAAAAATAACCCAAGCCTTCGTCATTCTTCCTTCTTCGCTAGCCTTCTTCTACTTCTCCTTCACTTAGAAGGTGGCTAGATGAGTGAGTGTACATAGGAGGTCGAGTTCCCTCCTATATAGGCTTCCAAGGAGGACGACATGCCCTAATGAGGCTGACTTCTTAGTTGCCACGTCGACTTGGTCTTGGAGGGTAATTTGACTCTTTTAAATACAAAAATAATTCTTTTTACTATTACAATGTGCCCAATGGGGTCTTCTTCATATGACAATGACTCTTTTGACTTCTTGAGCCTAGGACAAACCCTAGAAGCATTCAATGGGTGCTTGACCTCTAAATAAAAAACCTTGGGCACGAAACCCATGCTACAAAAATAACAATAATAATTTTTTCTTTCTTTTTACAATATACAAGAATCAAAAGTACATTTCATATTTATGATGACCGAACCTAGTTACAGATTTCAACACTCCCTCTTAACTAGGGAGGTATTCATAAATGGTACTTCGACACTCTCAAACTAAAGAGATCTCATAAGAAGAGTCGAATTGGTAAGCCATTCATAAGCTATCATTTCGGTTCTTATTTATTTGCATCATACCAACCAACATTGTCACATAGGAAGGTCTTGACTAACAACTCTATCTCTCCACAAGATCGTAGCACAAAAGCCGGCGACATCAATGACCGATACACACCATCATCATTGTGTCTACGTGGTATGTCCTTTTGGGACAATACCTATCTTGGAATAACATACATCCTCAAGGAATTTCCTCTTTGACTACTCTACAGCCTTGATGCCCTACCTTCATCCTCAAAGAGTATCAAGCCGGATGCTTACTCAATCCTCCATTCTTTCTTCATGAAATGAAGATAAGAATGATGTGTCTATCTCTCCCTCTCAATTCAAGGGAAGATATATCAACCAATTCAAGCTGTTTCTCAAATACACAAGCTTCATGCCAGGGAAGATATTTTGCCAAGATGCCAAATTTCACCTACTCATCAATGGAGAATCGAGATATACCGTAGTTGCAACACTCCATATTGCACCAACTTTCATGTATAGTGTGATACTTGTTATTTATATGCTTTGTCTTTCCATGACCGGATTGTCGTAATAACCTTATACAACTTAGTCACAATGTATCACCGTAGGGTCCATCGGTCCTTCAAACAAGTCGGACAACAACTTCCTAACCAGACAATTTCTTTGCTTACATCACAAATTTCGCAATGTATTCACAATCTTCCTCAACACTACTCAAAGCAACCGATTCTTGCTTTCTACTTGTTGCACTCAAATTGTCAAAGTTCCAAGGAAGCGAAAGTACCCAATTTTTCAACAAGAATCGAATCACCTTTCAGTAGTCCATGTGTCATGGTCAGCCCATTCTACAAGTTGTATGATGCAAATGTTCCTAGTAAGACCTTGAGTATATGTAACAACCTAGGTAAGCTTATGATTCTGGTGACGAATTTCATCCTAGGAGGTTTTTTAACCTCATTGATTACCTATGTTTCTAAACATGGCTAATAAGAAGAGGTTTTCCCCTCCAGCTTAAACTCCCAAAGCTAGGGTGGAATTTATTGTCGAAGTCTTAGGTGAGTCCTAGTGTTTTTAGTCGAATCAAATGTAAAAGTGATTTGGGAATAATTTGAACTAATTGGCTTAATTATTTTATTACAAATCACTTGGTCTACGAGATCATATTGTGTCGCAGATGGGTTATGTGTATTGAGGGTCTATCTGAATGTGTATTCCCCCTTTGAGGGATGAAAATGTAAAATCTTATGTATTAGAGGGTGGAAAAATAATTAAATCCCCTCGTGTAAATTAATTAATTTTTCTGGCAAAATAAAATTAAATCCTAAGCCAGAAAATTAATAATTAGAGTCAAGTTAAATCGTCTTAGGAAAATTAATTCTCCAAGTGAAAAAATACGTGGGTCCTAAAAAAATCAATTTTTAAAGGTCCTCCACCAAGGGAATATTGTATATTTCAAGAAAATTTGGACCCTTGGACCTTGGTGGTTAAGTCAAAGTCAAATTTTTGAGGAAATTAGCTCAAAATAATTAATTTTGAGCTAATTAAAATGGAATTAAATGTTAAATTCGAAAATTCTTCAAAAATAAAAATTCAAGGGCTGCGATTAAAAGATCTTGAAGTGTTTATCAATGGCCAAGATTATTTTGACAAGGATCAAAGAAACTAGCTGTTATTTTTCCACTTGGAGGATTTATCTATAAATTAGAGAGTCAGTTAAGTCTCTGGTCATCTTGATCTTTGGCTAGAATATTGTTGTTGGAGCATTTTTGTAAACTATTGTCCTACTAAGAACTATTTTTTCTGCTATAATAAAAGACTTTGGGGCGCAACTCGAGGTGTTCTTGTTCGTTGATTTGTGGTATGTATTGACTACGGGCTTCCTATGTTGTGCTTTATATGATTATTTTGAGATAATTCATAGTGCTTGCAGGTACTCAATCCTTGGTCTCCAAGTTCACAGATTGTGGGCAAGGATCATTTTGCTTGGATCCTGAGTTTTTATATGGTGGATCAAATCTTCGCTAAGGCTATAGTGAGCATAAATTTTCTAAAGCATTTTTAGCCATTCATCAAAGGAAAAATATTATAAAAAATTATTTTCTCAAAATCTATTTGAAACCCTTGTATAATTTGTAAAATAATTTTGTAATTTAATTGTAAATAATTTTTCTAACTTGGGTTCGGGTTTTTTTTAGATTTTTTTTGCATATATTTAGGGTTTGGGCATCATATTTTTATTTTTTGCAGGATGGATCAAGGGATCGACTGAAGGAAGAGCTAGATCTAGGCCCTTGAGGGTAAGATCTAGTCTCTAAACAATTTTGCAAGGACATTCACTGAAGATTTGGTGGCAAAATTCAGATCCAAGGAAGAAAAAAAATTTCAAACAAGGATTTTCGGTTTTTGGTCTTCCCGGGACCAGATTTGGCCCCTCCAAGCCCAGCGTCGGCCTTCTCTTGGCCAGCATCCCCCCTAGAGCCCCCTGCGTCACACTTTTAGGCCCTTTTAGGGTTGGTTGTATCCTTTAGGGGCCTCAGCTTTCCTATTTGGCCATACGCCAAGGGTTCTAGGCCCTTTTAGGCCTAGTCATGGGCCCAAATAGACCTCGGGCTGCCTCCTTTACCCTAGACGACAACCTTCTAGGCTTGCCGTGGATTTTTTGGCCCTTAAACCCCAGCTTTTCAGCCCTTTTTCCCAGCGTCCAGCCTCTAAGCCTCACCGTTGACCTTTTGTGGCCTTCTCCAACCTTGTTGACCATAACTTGACCTAAAACCCTCATCTGAAATTTCTGGACTAAATTCCAATCTCTTTTAAGCAGGCTTCATGGGAGGATTGGGAAACTGCTTTGCAAAAAATTAGGAAGAGAGTTCAATCTTGGGGAGTTAGGTGACTAAACCTGGCAGGGAGAATTACTCTCATCAAATCATTGCTCTCCTCCCTTCCTGTGTATCTGGGAGCAAACCTTTTAGCTCCAAAGAACACAAATCAGCGAATAAGCAGGTTAATTCGGAGGTTCCTTTGGCAAGGGGGAAAAAGCAACAACTATAAATTTCACCTTGTCACTTGGAATTTTGTAAGAAAGCCAAAGAACCTAGGAGGATTAGTAATCAAGGATCCTGAATTCATGAATTTGGCTCTTGGGGTAAAATTGGTTTGGAGGCTTCTCTCGGACTCCAATGAGTGGTAGAAAAAGGCTTTCACAAGAAAGTATTTTCATAAAAACCATCTTATTAGACCTGAAGTAGAACTATGAGAGGGGAAAGGCTCAAAAATATGAAGGTTATGTAAAGCATCGTCGTTGTTTATGTTGGAACATCCGGTTGGCAACCAGGCAATGGGAAACGTATCCACCTTTGGAAAGATCACTCTCCCCTATTTGATCTTGTTTCCAGACATGGGTTTGTGGAATTCTCTAATTAGATGGGAGAGCATGGTTACTCCCGTCTTGCTGACATCTCCTGTTGGGATGAAGGATTGTGGAGTCGGTGGAAGTCTTTGGACCTGCCCATTCATTTATTGAATCATTGGCATTCCATGATCCTACGACTGAAGGGGTTTGTGCCTATTGTCACCAGTAAATTGGACAATCGGATTTGGCAGGGAGGGAAGAGTAAAATATATACAGTTAAGGATGGATATGCTCTTCTCATTAAGAATCTATCCTCCCCTCCTCCCTCAAAAATTTGGGGAAAGATTTGGAACCAAGATGGGCTTCCTAAGGTCAACATTTTTTGTTGGGAAATGGTTCATGAGAAGATCCTCAAAGCTGAAAACTTAAGGAAAAGGACAATCCAAGGTCCCTCTCGTTGTGTGCTCTATGGTAGAGAGGAGGAATCTATTAAGCACCTCTTTTGTCAATGTCCTTTCTCTATCGAAACTTGGAAGTTTTCTCTATCACCCTTGGTTCAATCTCCAAATATTCCTGAGGAGTGGAACAAATTCCCTCTTAATGCATTATTGGATGGTGGTTCCTAAATATCTTAGTTGGGCGATTTGGCTTTGCCGAAACCAAACAATCTTCCAGGATAAGTGTTGTTCTCATGAATCCGCTGCAAAATGAGGCTTCTTTTTGAGGTGATATCCTCCATGGGTTTTGAGGATTCGGATTTGAATGATTTGAACACTCATGAAAAAGAGTGGCTCGAGATTTCTATTTCCGACTCCGAAGTTATTAGCTCAAAATCTCATATTGTTCCTCCTTATTGTATTAGAACGACTAGGGATTCCTTTGAAGATTGGCAAAGAAATATAGGACAGGTTCAACTCTATTTTGATGGTGCTACGAAAGGTAATCCTGGGGAGGCTGGAGCAATAGGGGTGCTTTTGAACCTCAAATAAAAGTCTGAAATAAAGTTCGCTTGGGGTCTTGGGAAAGCCATGAACAATCAAGTCGAAGCACTCTCTCTCTAGAAAGGCTTGAAGATCAGCATCTCTAAAGGCATCAAGAAATTGATCATTGTAGGTGATTCAATGGTGGTTATCCAAAAATGTATAAGCCTCTCCAGAAATGAAGACCTTATTGATTCTGAATCCTCTCCATTATACACAAGGATAGTGTATCTTCTTAGAAAAATAGAAGAATTCAAAATCTTCCATGTTAAAAGAGCTAATAACCAATTGGCGGATGTCCAAGCCAATAAAGGAGCGGAATTAGGGCAAGGAACCTTACTTATAAATTATCATAGTGATATATGTCATGTCCCTTAAATAATTCATTAAACGTAATCCTTTTGGATCACAGCTAGAGCACGAGAATTAACAAGAAAATGCAGGTAATTAAGTATGATAGCATTTCGAGGATACGATGGAGATCCTCAGGAGAGGAAAATGTTAGTTGGACATTAAAGAACAGGTGGGTGCGGGGGAGAAAGGTGGCCATGATTCAAGACAAGTGGGCTCTATGCCCTTGGTTAATAAATAAGAGCTTCGATGACTACCATCTACCATCGCGGTTCGAGTCAAGAGGAATTTGGCAGTGATGGAGAGGGAGGAAGGTGGCTTGGCTATGTTGCAGAAACGAAATGCATTTATGTTTGACACGATGGGAAGGATGTTGGAAAGAATCAGGCGCTTATTTATAGTAGCTAGTTGAAGCAGATCAATCATCGGATTACTCTGGTGCAGGGGAGAATAGCAAGGAAAATGGCTTATGCAAGTAATGGAAGTGGCAATGATGCAGAGGAGACTGAGGGCAGCGGGAATCTAGTGGAAATTGTTGACAATTCTTGTAAGCAAGTTGTCAAGGAGATCAATGAAAATATGACTATAGTGTTTGCTCAGTTATCTAGCCTTGGGAAGGACATGGAGTTGATCCAAAAATCAATGGAACACTTGAATATTGGTGTTATGAACCTGAGACAAAGTGGAGAATATCGAATTGCAGGTGGAGATGGCCACTATAGGCATTCTGAAGGAGGCCTTCGAGATTTGTGAAGGCTCTGCTCCTTTGGCAGAGGGAAACGTTGATTCTGCGAACCGAGTACTGGATCTTAATGCTGGTAGGAGTGAGGAACTAGGTATACCTTCTGAGGAGGCACAGGGAGAACTTGAGCTTGGAAGTCGCGGGTAGTTGCTGCTTTTTAATATCATAATTTTATGTTTTGTTGGATAGTCATGTATTGTGGAGTTTTTTGGAAAATATATAGTCTGAAAGACGTAAAGAGTATATATATGAATAAGATATGTAGCAATAGTGTCTCTTTTAGGGTTGCGGGGGAGCGACTCCCCCCCCTTAAACCCGCTCCCGAATCGCGATCCCTTCGGGAGTGAACCAGGAGCGCACTCCCTAGCCTTTTTTGCAATTTTTATTTTTGAAAAAAATTCCAAATGCAATTTTTTTTCAAAGAAACAATAATTTTTTAGTGGGGCAACCTAATGATCAGGCCTATATGCGATTCATGGCAACGTTAAATTCTTAAAGTAAAAGTGACATTCTCCTTAATCTTCATTTTCATCCTTTTCCTTAAATTTTTAACATTACCATGAAATGACTCAGGATGTTTGAGAGTGGTTCCAACATCATTGGATTTCATATGGAGAAAGTAGAATTTTAGATCTCATTCAAAATCCAGCAGACTTATCAATTTTTCAAGATTTCAAGATTGGGGGGATTGCAATGTTTCAATTGGATTTTGTCATGTATTAGGGTATCGAACTCGTATTTAATCAAGAGCACCAATCCCTCTATGTACCTTGATGTTAGTGACATTGGTTGTCGAACTCCTCTATCATGACCCTACTAAAAATGTACCCATCACTCAAACAAAATCTTGACTTGACATGCTGTGTTTTTTCTATCTTATGTTAATGCTTAGAGGGTGATATTAATGACAAAGATCCCTATACAGATCCAGAGGTAATGACAAACATACCTCTGGATATTAATGCTTAGAGGGTGATATTAATAACAAAGAACTTGATTTTCCAACAAGACTAAAAAATTAGACATTTCTCGTGGCGACAAGAGGCCCAAGCATTAGCTATAGATAATAGATTTACTTGTCTTTTCTAGTTTCTAGTAGTTTTTATAACTGTTGACTCTATCATATTTATTATGATATTTTTGTAAACAATATATGACAATTTAAGTTTGAAGTTTGAAGTTGGCAATTAGAACCATTGGTAATGAATTATAAATATGATGCTTCGTGAAAGTTGAAAGTTCTTTCATTTTATAACATTTCATTTCATGTTAGATATTCTCTGTTGTAATGGTTACACTTAGCTTACAAGTACAACTTTGGTGATCAATGATGATAAATGTTATATATTAAATTTTGAAAGCTTGAAACTTTAGGATTGATGAATCATGAGACTCGATATGTTGTATGTTACTAACTTGTGGACGTGGTTGATGAAGATTATAACATTTAGATGATTGATGTTAAATGGTTCAATCTATGTTTTTATGCTTTTTATATACAATTCATCATTCTACATGCTTTTGTTGACATATATGCATCAAAAAATAAAAAATAAATTAATTAATTAAATTAAATAATAATAAATAAATAAATGTATATTGTATAAATTTTCGCTCTCGAACCGGGAGCTTCTGAAAATGTCGCTCTTGCTCCTGCTCCCAAGTATGTTGGAAATACAAAGAGGGGGATGAATTAGTATTTCTTTTCAATTGTTATTTTCACCAGTTAGATCACTTATATTTAGAACACAAAATGAACAATAAGAATAGATTCTTTTATTAATTTCTTCTTTACAATAAATCAAATACAATATATGTAGGGCTCCAACCCTAGATGAAGACACCAATCTTCAATCTCCCAGGCTCCAACCTATATTTTCCAAGCACCGACTTGGACTTCCAAGGCTCCAACCTTGTCAATTCTAAGGCACCAACCTCAAGGGCTCCAACCCTATATCTAGTACAGGCTCCAACCTGGTCTCTTGAGGACTCTTATCCTCTAGGGCTCCCATCTGGTCTCTTGAGGACTCCTATCCTCTAGGGCTCCATTCCTATCTTCCAAGGCACCAACCTTGTTTCTATAAGGCTCCAACCTCCAGCTTCAATTCGTCAAAATATATTTGGTTATACTTCACAGCTCCCAATGTCTTCTTCAACGAGCCCTGACAATATTCAGCTATCCCCTCACTTAGTCTCCACGTCACTTCATCAATGACAACCTTGTTCTTCACATGAAGGTGTCTCCACTACTCTTCATGTCACCCAAACACTTGTTTCTTCAAGGTTACATCATGATGACATCAACAATGCATCACAGTCTCTAATAGTATATCCAAGACCAGCTTCTATAAGTCTTCCAAATATCTTCAAGTATCCTTCAAGGTGTCTTCAATAGGCAGCCCAAAGGATGTATTCACAAAGCTTCAACAATGATTTCAATCAAGGAGGTCTGCAATGATTCTCCAAAGAATGTCTTCAGTTAGGCTACTCCTAGAAGTCTCCACGGTATGCTTAAGAATGTCTTGATGTGATGTGAAAAGATATTATTCAAATGATGCTCAAAAGACTGTCAAGAATTTCTTTAATTTCAACCCAAATCTCCAAACAATTCTTCAAAAAGGTGCTTCAAATAATATCAATGAGTTGCTCCTCCAACCTCATTCAAACTAAAGTTTATCATTGTTCAAGTCTAAACAAGTGACTTTTCTCAAGACTCCAAGTAGCATCAATAGTCCAAGATGTTGTCACAGGTTTGTGGATATAATCATTGCACCTTCCTCAACAAGTTTGAGCCTTCTATCATAGGTCTGGGGTTCATATGTCACTTCCACAGGATTGTTTTAATGTTTTGCACTGACACTACATAGTTGTTGTGGTTTTGGGCTTCACAATAGTCCTCAGGCGCAGGTTCAAGCCCTTTTTCAAATAGGTATCACAGTCACTAATTCATGTTGAGGTTATTACTGTTATATAGTTCAAAGTTTCAAGCTTGAAAGGTTATGTGTTGTTTAGGCAGTTGTAATTCTCTTCCAACAAATCTGAGCACTGAGCCTTATAATTATGAGCCTTTCAATTAGTGATCTGAGCCTCCAAAAGTAGTCCAAGACATGTGACTGTCCACTTAATACTTTGTTGTTCTGATGTTAACCCGAGCTCTTAACCTAGCCTCCAAAAACTCTATCACAAATTCAATAATCCGAGTTGTACTTATCTACTAGTTTGAGCTTGAAAGACAAATGAAACAAGTCTGAGATGTCTTGTTTTCCACCCAAAGATCTACAAAGAAGCTCTTCAATTAGGTTGTTGTAAACTAGTCCGAGATTCTAAATGAGTTGACATTAGATCCGAGCTCAACACAGATCTGTCCACGAACTTTCTCCAACAGTCAATCTTTATAACAAGTCCAAACACCGAGCTGGAAAGAATAAAAAGATTTAGCTCAAGACAATGTTCTTATAATGTTCTCCTCGGCCTCCTATTACTTCTTTGCCCTCTCATTGTATTAACTCTAAATTGCTTGACCGAAAATGATGTCTAGAAATGAAGGTTTGACGTTGTATTTATAAGATTTTTCTTTAAAATGAAGGGACACGTCTTTCTGGAGGTAGGCGACATGAAGGACAAGGATAGGTCAACTCACTGCTAAGGTTAGATTTTCTTGACTTAAAAATTCCATATCTCATCAACCACTAGGAGTTTCGGGGCAAGTAAAGGCTCGTTGGAAAGAGGAAAAAGTCCTCTTTCAGATGGTCTAGGACTGATTGTGATAGGTTGCCTCCAAGGTGCCAAAATTTATTTTTCTTTATAATTGCCCTTGAATTTTTATGTGCAGAAATTGATTGGAACAGTAAGAGGTTATTAGGGCTTCTTCATTGTTATGACTCCAACTATATATTTATATTACTTCCACGCCATCATGAGGTCCTCCATGTCATCTTATGTCACCAAGTGATTCATCATAGTGTCATCATGTATTCATGTCACAATGCAGTGATATGACATAGGCAACTTCATCATTAGGAAAGTTCCAAGATAGTAAGATAGTCTTCCAACCATCAAATGAGATCTTCTATGTCATCGTCTAGTCTTCCAACCATGTGACCATCATCACATGTAGTTCTCCAATGTCATCAAATATTAAGGTCTAGATCATCAAGTGCATGCAACATTAGATCAACTACTTCTTAGGGCTTCCTTCATTAGTGGTTTGACTCCTTTGTGACTTGACATATTCATTGACATCTTCATTGATGGTATCAACCAAGAGTCATGGCATCATCATCTGGAACTAAGCATCTCAAGAATATTGACATCTCAGTCAATGCCATATTGACATCAATGACAACCTTGTAACAATCTCCACCTTTGTTATTGATGGCAATATTCTTGCCCTTCCAATATTCTCTCCCCCTTTGACATCAATGGAAAATGGTGTGCTCAAGTACTCCCCTTGTCGAGTTGCTTCTTTTCTTCATCAATAGTAATTCTTCATAGGTATGTTACTCCCCCTGTCATGGTGCTCTTCCTTCTGACAATGTCGTCCATGATAGATGTGTCTACATTTCTTCAATGGAGTTTCTCCCAAGGGATGACCTATCAAAGAATGATTGTCCATGTGTGACTCGTCAAGAATTACATCGGGCCCATTCACAGATAGCTTCTGGGAGAATGCTTAAGAATCATAAGCTCAAGAGTCACAAATCTCCCCCTAACTGTATGGTCTCTTTTTGGCAGAGTCTCAACATCAAATACTTGGAATATCGAGGATGACTTCATCAAGTCAACAACATGTTTTGTTGGATGGAGTGTTCAAGAGACTTTCACACCCAATTTGCTTCCTTCTCCATACTTGTGTTACTTTCTTCTCTGGCTTGGTTCTCATGGTTTTAGGGACCGAAGTCAAGTTACACTCACGTGCCATATGTCCAATGTTATGGCAATTGAAGCACTCTCTTGTTCATGAATGAGTAATCATGACGAGGACCATTATATTTGTCTTTGTGATATCCCCTACAATCTTTTGCCATGTGCCCAAAGTTTGTACAAGAATAACAATAACCAATAAATATACTTTGTTACCTGGGAGATGAAGATTTCCTTGATGTACTTCTCAAGTTTTTTTGCCTTGGGATTTTTTGATGATATTCATTGCCTTTTGTATTCTTGACATCATTTGCAAGTCTCTTTGGAGTAGGATTTCTTCCATGGTTGTCTTGACTCTTCTCCTTGTCTTTGCTGGAACTGGGAGCATCAACATTTCTTCCTGGCTTCCTCACATCCTTGTTTTTTGAAACATTATCATTCTTGCTTGAGGATTCACCTGCATAGCCAAGCCCTGATTTATCAAGGGGAGACCTTTGATGACTTAGGATGTCATCTAAGGTTTGAGAACTTTTCAATTTCTTATTCAGCAAGTCAACTTCCTTTTTAAGAAGGACAATTTATCCTTTCAACTTTTCACAATCTTCATCTTTCATAACTAGTTGATTCTTCATTTCTTCCATCATCCTTGTTATTTCATGTGTTTCGATTTTTAAAGAGATGACATTTGATTTTAGTAGGAAAATCTCTTCATCCTTTTCTTTTAGTTGACATTTCATAGTGTTTCTCTCCTTTTCTACTTCATCAACTTGTCCTTCTATGAATGTCAAAGCTTCCATCACCTTCTCAGCACCCTGTGCTTGTTTCTTTGCTTTTCTAGTTGAGATTTAAGGGAGGAGACTTCTTCCTTGTATTGACCAATTTGTCCTTTAACTTTGTTCAAGTCTTCGTGTCTTTGTTCAAGATGGCTTGACAAAGTTTCTTCCTTTTTCTTTGCCTTATCCAATTGATTTGTCATGGATATGACTTCTTCATGATGCTTTCTTTTGTTTTGATGAAATTCCTCCTTAAGTTTGGTGAGCTCCTCATCTCTTTCTTGTACTTGAAGCTTGAAAATGTCAACTTTTTTCCTTGCCTTGTCTTGGTCATCATCTTGCGTTTTCTTCTCAAGTTCCTCATTTTCCTTTTTCAAACTGTTAATCTCTTCCATAGCACCTATAAGTTTAATCAGGAGATCTTCTTCAAAGTCTTCTTTACTTTCTTCTTCTTCTAGGTCTTCAATGGCCTTGATGTCATCACTCTTATTTTCAGCTTCCTTAATGGATTCTAGATTTTCTTCTTGCTTTCCATCATCTTCTTGACTAGCAGTCATGGTCAATGCTCCTTTTGGGTGAAGATCGTGAAGTTTTCCCACAAATCTTTTGTTGATGAGCATTTTTCAATTTTGACCTTTATAGGATCGGGTAGCCCATTCAAGATTGATTTCATTGCTCTTGTATTATACTTCTTGGATTCTCCTTCCATCATGCTATCAGTAATCATTGATTCCCATACTTCCATGCCTTCAACCATTAAGAAATTTCTCATTCTCATCTTCCATACATCAAAGTTTCCATTGAACAATGGAATTTTCCCAATTTGATTTTCTTCATTTTTCATTGTTGAGGAAGAGACATCTTTAGAAGGATTGGAGGCTTTCTTCCTTGTCTTTGCCATTTGTGTTCTAATGATCAAACCTTCAAGATGTTAGGCTTTGAGTGAAGGTACTGGCTCTGATACCAACTGTTGGAAATACTGAGAGGGGGGTGAATCAGTATTTCTTTTCAATTGTTATTTTTACCAGTTAGATCACTTATATTTAGAACACAAAATGAACAATAAGAATAAATGATTTTATTAATTTCTTCTTTACAATAAATCAAGTACAATATATGTAGGGCTCCAACCCTAAATGAAGACACCAATCTTCAATCTCCCAGGCTCCAACCTGTATTTGCCAAGCACCGACTTGGACTTCCAAGGCTCCAACCTTGTCAATTCTGAGGCACCAACCTCAAGGGCACCAACCCTATATCTGGTATAGGCTCCAACCTGGTCTCTTGAGGACTCCTATCCTCTAGGGCTCCAACCCTATCTTCCAAGGCACCAACCTTGCCTCTATGAGGCTCCAACCTCCAGCTTCAATTCGTCAAGATATATTTGGTTATACTTCACGGCTCCCAATGTCTTCTTCAACGAGCCTTGACAATATTCAGCTATCCCCTCACTTAGTCTCCACGTCACTTCATCAATGACAACCTTGTTCTTCACATGAAGGTGTCTCAACTACTCTTCATGTCACCCAAACACTTCTTTCTTCAAGGTTACATCATGATGGCATCAGCAACGCATCATGATCTCCAATAATATCCCCAAGACCAGCTTCTATAAGTCTTCCAAATATCTTCAAGTATCCTTCAAGATGTCTTCAATAGGTAGCCCAAAGGATGTCCTCACAAAGGTTCAACAATGATTCAAATCAAGGAGGTCTGCAATTCTCTAAAGAATGTCTTCAGTTAGACTACTCCTAGAAGTGTCCAAGGTATGCTTAAGAATGTCTTGATGTGATGTGAAAAGATATTCTTCAAATGATGCTCAAAAGACTGTCAAGAATTTCTTTAATTTTCTATCCCAAATCTCCAAACAATTCTTCAAAAAGGTAATTTAAATAATATCAATGAGTTGCTCCTCCAACCTCATTCAAACTGAAGTTTATCACTGCTCAAGTCTTAACAAGTGATTGTTCTCAAGACTCCAAGTAGCATCAATAGTCCAAGATGTTGTCACAGATTTGTGGATATAATCATTGCACCTTCCTCAACAAGTCCGAGCCTTCTATCACAGGTCTGGGGTTCGCATGTCTCTTCCACGGGACTGTTTTAATGTTTTGCACCGACAATCCACAGTTGTTGTAGTTCCAAGCTTCACAATAGTCCTCAAGAGGAGGTCCAAGCCCTTTTTCAAATAGGTATCACAGTCACTAATTCATGTTGAGGTTATTATTGTTATATAGTTCACAGTTCCGAGCTTGAAAGGTTATGTGTTGTTTAGGCAGCTGTAACTCTCTTCCAACAAATCTGAGCACTGAGCCTTATAATTTTGAGCCTTTCAATTAGTGATCTGAGCCTCCAAAAGCAGTCCAAGACATGTGACTGTCCACTTAATCCTTCGTTGGTCTAATGTTAACTCGAGTTCTAAAACAAGCCTCCAAAAACTGTGGCACAAATTTATTAATCTGAGTTGGACTTACCCACTTGTCTGAGCTTCTGAAATGAGTTGACATTAGATCCAAGCTCAACACAGATCTGTCCACACACTTTCTCCAACAGTCAAGCTTTACAACAGGTCCAAACACTGAGCTGGAAAGAATAAAAAGATTTAGCCCAAGACAGTGTTCTTATAATGTTCTCCTCAGCCTCCTATTACTTCTCTGCCCTCTCATTGTATTAACTCTGAATTGCTTGACCAAAAATGATGTCTAGGAATGAAGGTTTAACGTCGTATTTATAGAATTCTGACTTTAAAATGAAGGGACATGTCTTTCTGGAGGTAGGCCGACATAAAGGACAAGGATAGGTCGGCCCACTACTAAGGTTAGATTTTCTTGACTTAAAAATTCCATATCTCATCAACCGTTGGGAGTTTTGGGGCAAGTAAATGCTCGTTGGAAAGAGGAAAAAGTCCTCTTTCAGATGGTCTAGGACTCACTGTGATTGGCTGCCTCCAAGATGTCAAAAATTATTTTTCTTTATAACTGTCCTTGAATTTTTGTGTGCAGAAAGTGATTGGGACAGCAAGAGGTTATTAGGGCTTCTTCATTGTTATGACTCCAACTATGTATTTATATTATTCCAAGTCATCATGAGGTCCTCCATGTCATCTTATGTCACCAAGTGATTCATAATAATGTCATCATGTATTCATGTCATAGTGCAGTGATATGACATAGGCAACTTCATCATTAAGAAAGTTCCAAAATAGTAAGATAGTCTTCCAACCATCAAATGAGATCTTCCATGTCATCATCTAATCTTCCAACCATGTGATCATCATCACATGTAGCTCTCCAATGTCACAAAGATTAAGGTCTAGATCATCAAGTGCATGCAACATTAGATCAAGTACTTCTTAGGGCTTCCTTCATTAGTGGTTTGACTCCTTCGTGACTTGACATCTTCATTGATGGTATCAACCAAGAGTCATGGCATCATCATCTGGAACCAGGCATCTCAAGAATATTGACATCTCAGTCAATGCCATATTGACATCAATGACAAGCTTGATTAACAAAGTAACCTTGGTCTTTTTGCTTGTATATCTGCACAAATTTGAGACAGAGTTCTCCAAGACTATAAGGGACCCGTTTCCAGCTTTATTAATGAAAATTGCTACATGTTTTTTTGAAGAAAAAAAATGTTCAAGAATCAAAACGTACATTTCATATTTATGAAGACCGAACCTAATTACACATTTTTCAACACGGACAAGGTTGGGGTTGTAGCCGCCATCGAGTGGGACTTCAAATTAGTTGAGTTGCAGTCTCCTCAACCGTAGTCATAGCTACCATCGAGCAAGGTTTTTGTAGCATTGTCCAAACTCAAAGAGAAGTTGTAGTTCACACAGGGACCCGAAGAAGTCGAAGTCACAAGTTGCACAGCGGTCAAATTCACAAAGAGCCAAGGATTTGTAAGGTAGATTGAAGGGTTGATTGTGTGCACTGCAACCAAGAAAATTTATGAGTGGGATTTCAAAGGCATTCGCAAGAAGGATTTCATTGTCGCCAATGGAAGACCCTATAGCAATATCTCATCCAAGTGATGAATTTGGAATCCATGGCAAAGACGATTGTAACCCAAAACGAAAGTACATACCCACAATTACAGCTTTGGAACAGGACTTCACATTTTGGACATCCCAAGTTAATAATTAGTTGTGGCGGGTGGAGTTGCTTGAGCAGGAAAACACAACTCTGGGCCGAGGTGGTAAACCTCAAACAGATGGTCTTTGTCTCAGAGACGAAACAAAATGAGAATATTCATTTACAAAACCCATTGGTAGACTCTCCCACATCAAAAACCTACAACATGAAATGCACTCACAATAGGCACTTTTTAAACAGGAGGTAGAAACACAGCAGCAAACACTCAACTCTTGGGTGGAAGATGTAAGCAAAAGGAAAACAAGGAACACCCCTCCCCCCCCCCCAAAGGCTTGCAATGGTTGAAGGGGTTTTACAAGAAAATTTGAACAAGGAGTGCCACCATCGTACTCAAGAGCTTAATCTGAGAGTGGACTGCCCCCTCCAATGGCTCCATCAGACCCCCCTTCAATTGGGTACATCTTTCCTCCATGACACGCTAAACCTAAAGGACATCAATCTTGGTCATGTGAAAATTTCTGAATATTACTTTATGTAGAAACCCTATTGTTAGATCTGGTTATACTTCTCCTACTTAATCAAGTTATTAATGCTGAAAATTCAGATTAACATCGAAGTAAACAAATAACAGTTCATCACCAATTCAGATCTAAGAAAAAGATACATGCACACAGACAAAGTGACACACGAGATTTTCTGGACAACTGTCCCCTAAAAAACCCAATGTGGGAAAACTGGTCTTCTGGCTGCTAGAGGGTTTATATTATTAAGTAGTTTCTGAATACAGCAAGTCTGGGCACCTTACTGGTTAACCCGACAGAGAAAAATAGATCTGCAGCAATACCTGTTTTTTTGGAGACAGAAAACTTGACCGATCCACACCCTCAACCGAGATTTACAGAACTTGGCCACTTTCTACCTCTAGAAACCCCAACATAAGGCCCCTGAAGCTCCCGCGTCATCCCCGTTAGCGACCGGGTGATGCGTCCCTACGCCGCCCGGATGGCCTCCCGCGTAACCTTGGGGGCCTCCCCGTTAGCCGCGCCACCCTTTTCTAGCCCGCGTAGCAACCGAAGCCCCGCCGCCGCGCACCGCGTCGCCGCCCCCGCTTCTCCTCGTGCCGCTCCTGGTTGCTACCTCTCTGCCTCTTGTTGATTCTTGGCTTTAGGATCAGACCATCCCCTTAGCCAATGCTACCCCTCGCTGCAGCTAAAACACTTCTGAAAATTCTTAGCAAACCCGCCCTAGGATTTCAGTTTAGTCTTAATGCTCTGCCTCCGTGTTTGTGTTCTCCAACTGACCCCAAGCCTTTCCTTTATACTTTCTCATTGGGAAGCCAACGGCGATGATCTAATCTTGAATCGATGGCTAAGATTAAAAGAAACCTTGATCCATGTGACTTAAGTCATTTCCACCACATGTTTAAATTAATTACCTTTAGTATTTTAATTTTCCTAAGTTAGACTTAGGGTCCTTAATTAAAAATATGAATTAATTAATTATCTCCCAAACTGAATGGAATTTCCCAAATCCCTTTCTGGGTCTTGGAGATCTCATGTACTCTAGTCCCTCCACAAAATTTGGGAGCTAGCTACCCCAACACTCAAAAAACTCAACACTCCCTCTTAGCAAGGAATTTGCTCTAGTAGAACGTTGCTTCACCCCGAAGTTGTGCACTGATCTCTAGTGTGGGTCTTTGCGTTGATGTTGGACTGCGACCCTTCATCGCTGCGCTGCTTCAACTTTCCCGTACTGTTGCCCATATGCTGCCACTACCACTGCCACATCTATATCGCAACTCCCTCTCAATCTGTTGCATTGTGTTGCCAACTGTTGCACTGCAACTCAGTTGTTGAGAGAAACAACTGAACACTCCTGCCCATTCTTTGACAAACAAGTCAGTTGGGTTGCTTCCTCATCATTGAAGCTCTAGGTTGCTGCTCTGCGCTGTCCTCCTAAAGCCACTACGTTGCTGCAGCTTTGCTCTGCGTAAGCAGGCCTGCTCTGCGCTGCTGAAATCACATCAGCCCCTACACTTCTGTTGTTGCCTCTGCACTGCGCTACTCCCTCTCAGCATCCAGCTCCGCCTCTGCTCCATTTGTGTTTATCTGCACCCACTACTCCACTTGTCTTGCTACTGTCTTAAGGCTCCTGTAGCTCGTATGTGATCCAAGAGTTGGGCTACTCAAGGATCCTATCGTAACTTCGTAGCTGCTCTACAGATCCATGTCGCCCCACTTTCGTGGTTCATGAGCGCTCAAGGCTACGTCATCTTCAGAACCATCATCCACCATAGCAGCCTTGGAAGTAGAAGCTTCCTTGTCCTTCTTCTTCTGAGGACAATTGCTCGCGAAATGTCCTAGTTCGCCACACTGGAAACACTAGATCTTGGATAGAAAATACTTCTTCTTCTTCCCTTGTTGCCTCTTTGATGCCAAGGTTGCATCTTCTTCCTCTTCCTTCTTCACTTTACTTGATCCCGAGCTAAACTGCCACTTGGTGAATCGGCGGAGTTCCTCTTCACGAAGATCGCCCACATACTATCCCAGTTGGGAAGGTCCGCTCTGCCCAAGATACTTTGGACAAAGGTTTCCCAGTCCTTTGTGACCACATTGAGTGCAGTCCTCACCATCACATCATCCTCCACCTTTGCTCCCATGGTAGATAACTGATCCTTGACCGCCTATAATCTGAAAAGGAAGGGCTCGACTTCTTCTCCCTTGGTCATCATGAATAACCGCATTTGGTTCTCCAAAAGCATTCTACTTTGGACAAATCTTCCCTCATATAGGGCAATCAAGGCTTTCCACATCTCATGAGTTGTTTTCTTGTCGGCTATGTGTGGAACTATATGATCCTTAACCCCATCCATTATGAAGCGTTTGGCATGTGACGCAGCTTTCAACCTATCCTGATCATGTAGTCTGTGAGGTGCCATCTGCTCAACAAATCTGTCGAAACTCCTTTTCTCTATGCTAGAGACTTGGATCTAGGGTCCTTGGCGAAACATGCACCCTCTACTCCCTCTGACAACTGACTTCCTCTCTTGAAAGTCCACCAAATCAAAAAAGAATCAGCTCTCTTCGATCCTCTAATCGATCTGCAGATTTCTTTGGCTAGAAATCCTCCGAGAAGTTGATTTTCCTCCCGCTCTTTGTCAACTAGTGCTTAGGTCAATTTCTACAACTTCGGAAATTTAACCCAACCGGCAACCACTAAAGCTCTACAGCACTGCTTCCAACACTTTGAATCAGCAACAGCTTCAGATCTGCGTCACACTTGTTGGCCTTTACGTGAGCGAACAGTCCCAGCGTTGTTTCTGTGATGCCTCTGTGCAATAAGTATGTGGGCCTGTGTGGAGACTACGTCACTTTGGCCTCTGCGTGGCTCTGCTCCCTCTGCTGCTGCGTTGTCCCTTCTGGTCCGGCTTTCTGCGGCTGTTGTAGCTTTCTTTGTTGCTTTCTACAGCAAGGATTCTTCAGTCTTCTGCTGGTGATCCTGTTAGATCTGCAATCGCTCTGATACCATGTGAAAATTTCTGAATATTACTTTATGCAGAAACCCTACTGTTAGATCTGGTTATACTTCTCCTACTTAATCAAGTTATTAATGCTGAAAATTCAGATTAAGATCGAAGTAAACACATAACAGTTCTTCACCAATTCAGATCTAAGCAAAAGATACATGCACAGAGACAAAGTGACACACAAGATTTTCTAGACAACTGCCCCCAGAAAAACCCAATGCGGGAAAATCGATCTTCTGGCTGCTAAAGGGTTTATATTATTAAGTAGTTTCTGAATACAGCAAATTCGGGCACCTTACTAGTTAACTCGACAGAGAAAAATAGATCTGCAACAATACTTGTTGTTCTGGAGACAGAAAACTTGACTGATCCAAACCCTCAATCGGGATTTACAAAAATCAGCCACTTTCTGCCTCTAGAAACCCCGGCATTGCCCTTGAAGTTGCTTGTGTCAGCCCTGCTAGCCTCTGTGTGCCTCTGCGCTGGCCTGGAGAGCGCTACGTAACCCTAGACTGGGTGACACAATCCCTACGCTGCCCTGGATGGCCTCTGCGTAACCCTGGGGCCTCTTGCTGGCTCAGCACTGCCCTTTCTGGGCCTGCTGCGTAGCACCTGCGTAGTAGCTGAAGCCCTCTACGCTGCGTAGCGGCTGAAGCCCTTTGCGTTGCGCAGCTACTGCTGCTACCCCTGCTTCTCTGCGCTGCTCCTGGTTGCTTCCTCTCTGCCTCTTGCTGATACTTGGCTCTGGGATCAGACCATCCCCTTAGCCAATACTACCCCACACTACAGCTAAAACACTTCTGAAAATTCTTAGCAAACCTGCCCTAGAATTTCAGCTTAGTCTCAGTGCTCTGCCTCCATGTGTGTGTTCTCCAACTAACCCCAAGCCTTTCTATTATACTTTCTCGTTGGGAAACCAACGGCCATGATCTAATCTTGAATCGATGGCTAAGATTAAAAGAAAGCTTGATCCGTGTGACTTAAGTCATTTCCACAACGTGTTTAAATTAATTACCTTTAATATTTTAATTTTCCTAAGTTAGACTTAGGGTCCTTAATTAAAAATATTATTTAATTAATTATCTCCCAAACTGAATAAAATTTTCCAAATCCCTTTCTGGGTCTTGGAGATCTCATGTACTCTAGTCCCTCCACAAAGTTTGGGAGCTAGAGCACATCTGATGCTACCCCAACACTCAAAAAATTCAACAAGTCATGCTGGGTTGGGGCCCAACTCCACACTCTTCATTCATTTCCAGACCCTTGAGGATCATATGAGAGCCCTTCAAGCCAAGAGAAGACTTGCCTCACTCCCACCCTCACGAAGAATATCTCTTGATCCCAACCTCACTAAATCCTAACAGACGAAACTCAAGTTATCTAGAGATCGGGTTGCACTTGCACAAAGAAAAAGGGAAATGGGTGGTTATATGCGATCTCGAAGCAATCATTCGAGTATCAGCTCCTCGAAGATATTCCTAATTGTGGTCCAAATTACAGTCCCCTCTAGACGGAGGACATGAAGGGAGCACATGTCCACCGTCTCCATTAGTTGTTGTAATGGTGTACTCTCGTCTTCCCCAAGTACGCTTCATGACACGATTGGATCCCGTGACATCATTTTTCCTTACAAAGACAAATGCAAGTCATATGCGCAACTCACCACCGATTCATGGGTGCCATTGGGCATATGATCTAGCCAACAAGAGACAAGGTTCAATAGTGTCAAAGGCTCAGGGTTGTGGCATGTCTTATACAAGACTCCGTCCAGAGCCAAGTCACTTTGGCTTCTTCAGATGAGCAAGCTAGATTTCTATGGGTCTGAATCCATCAAAGTAGCCCCCTACGAGACAGATACAGTGCATTTTGCTACTTTCTGCCTGCTACATTACCCTTCACACTTCATAGGGAGTATGAGGGAGACCCTTTCCTTGACCTATATGCAGACATCTCCCACTAATCGCTCGGAGACATCATCCTTCTAGGAGATTTTAAAGTGCACGCCAAAGACCTACAAGTACCCATCCATGGCAGAGCAGATGATGCACTTTTCCTCCAGGAATTGGAGCAAGCATCAGCGGGTCTTCATAGGAGCTCGCAAGACAAACATGGACACCTCACAGGTTACGGGAGATACCTCTTAAAGCTAGGAGAATCTCATGGGCTATTGATCCAGAATGGGCTCCCTTGTTTCCTTGATTCAGGTGATTTACCTACTTTCCTCATAGCAGGGGGGCTAGTGTAGTTGACTATGCCCTAGCAAACCAGGATCTCCTCCCCCGGATCCAACATTTCTCAGTCTCTTGCCTCACTTTGGCTAACCACGCTCTCCTCGCCTTCTCCCTCTCTACATCCCCTTCTCCTCTCCTCATCCCCCCCTCCCACCCCTTTATCCATTTGTACCACCTTTTGTTTTGATAGAGATTATGTGAACACATACAATACCCACCTCAAGGCATTGCTCCCTCCCATCTCTGAATTTAGAGTCTTAGACATAACCACAACTAAATACAACACGCTTTCCACGACTCTCATTGAAGCAGTTGTTGACTCCTAGCCCCATTCCACTCGCAAGTCTTGCCCTAAAACTACCCCCAGTACCTGTCCCATGAATCATTGGTTTGATGATGAGTGCAAATCTTTCCATAAGCATCTACGCCTCATGCTTACGCATGACCCATCTTCCTCCCCTAGCCTCTGCAAAGATTATCGTAGACTACTTCGCCACAAAAAACAAACATTCCTGTCCCAAAGAAGACCGGAATTTTGTGATGCTCTCCACTACTCCCCAAAAGCTTTTTGCCAAGCCCTCTTTCCTAAACATCGCGCCATCCCTCTCGCCCTTAACCTTCGTACCATGTTCTCACGCACCATCTCCCTTTACAACATCCCTAGACAAACCCCAACCCATATCCCCTCCCCTCCCACCTTATGCCACCTCTTCTTTGAAATGGTGATCAGGAGAATAGCCAAAGCTTTGAGTACCAACAGAGCAACTAATGAGGATGGGTTTCAGGCTGAATTCCTCAAGCATGGCATCCAATCACTTGAGTCATATATTGCAAATATTTTTAACCATATGATTTGTTCAGGCTTCCCCCCTTCCTGGACAAGACACATCATCCATCCAATCCAAAAATCTGGGAGCATTGTTGATCCGAATACAAAATTATCATGGTGGGCCACACATTCTCCAAGCTTTGTGCCACAGTTCTACACCAATGGCTTTCTGAGGAAAATCAACATCTCTGAGTTAGAGGGCAAGCAGGCTTCCACCCAGACTACTTGATGATTGATCACATCTTCACCCTCAAAACCATCATTAAGGAGGCCCACCATCGCTCTTCACAAGTTTATAGTAGTTTTGTTGATTTACGGAAAGCTTTTGCCACAGTTCCAAGGGAGGCACTATTCAAGAGACTTCGCAACATTGGCACATCAGAGATCCCCTTAGTTGTTATAATGAGACTCTACGAGTCAGTGCTAAGACGTCTCATGATAGCCCATGGTCTTTCAAAGTCCATTCAAAGTACCAATGGGGTGAAGTAAGGGTGTCCCCTCTCTCTGACTCTCTTTGGGATTTATATTGATGAGCTCAAGTCTTTCCTCCATAAGCACATACAAGAGGGTGACGGTTGCCTACTACACCATGTTTTGATCTCCTTGCTCCTCTTCTTTGATGACTTGGTCTTGTTGGCCTCTACTCCTAAGGGATTACATAAAAATATTGAAGCATTGGCCAGTTTTTGTGACCTTCAACAATTGAAGGTCAACTTGAGTAAAACCAAGGTTCTGATCTTCAATGCCTCAAATAACCCTATTGTACACTTCTACTACTACAGGGCAAAGATTGAGATAACCACATCTTACACCTACTTGGGGGTA
This sequence comes from Pinus albicaulis, assembly GCA_034641835.2. Lineage (NCBI taxonomy): Eukaryota > Viridiplantae > Streptophyta > Pinopsida > Pinales > Pinaceae > Pinus > Pinus albicaulis. Next base: position 146,594,464 of record CM076582.1, read on the forward strand.
CAGTTCACAAGGCCAATATTTGGTATGCAACAAGCACTCCAAATGCGGCTCAATAAACACTACGACTCTCTAGCCCTCATCTAGTGACAGTGCTTCTAAGCACAGTTCCAGGGCATCTCGTACAAGCTTCACCTCATGGAGGCCATTATCAAACCCACGGTCCTCTATGGTTCCAAGATTTGGGGACTTAGTTCACTACAGTTAAATTGGGCCACAATGGAGAGAGTACAGACCCTGCTTCTCCAGCATATCATCTACTCCAAACACATGGTTTTGCAACAAATTATTCAGGCAGAGTTCAGGGTCCACCCATTTTGCCTTGAGGTCCTTTTCCACTTGGTCTCTTTCCTCCATAGAGTTAGGGCTTACAGAGACTTTGTTATCAGGAGAAAGATACCCTTATCTTGCACTTTGCTCTTCGAAGGCCATTGCTTCAAATACCCCCTGAGTTCATGCTTGTGGGTGGTTCACAGAGGCATCCTCGCTCCTTCAGTGGATGACCATGATAATGGCTTCACCTCATGGAGGCCATTATCAAACCCACGGTCCTCTATGGTTCCAAGATTTGGGGACTTAGTTCACTATAGTTAAATTGGGCCACAATGGAGAGAGTACAGACCCTGCTTCTCTGGCATATCATCTGCTCCAAACGCATGGTTTTGCAACAAATTATTCAGGCAGAGTTCGGGGTCCACCCATTTTGCCTTGAGGTCCTTTTCCACTTGGTCTCTTTCCTCCATAGAGTTAGGGCTTACAGAGACTTTGTAATCAGGAGAAATATACCCCTGAGTTCATGATAATGGCTTCACCTCATGGAGGCCATTATCAAACCCACGGTCCTCTATGGTTCAAAGATTTGGGGACTTAGTTCACTACAGTTAAATTGGGCCACAATGGAGAGAGTACAGACCTTGCTTCTCCGGCATATCATCTGCTCCAAACGCATGGTTTTGCAACAAATTATTCAGGCAGAGTTCAGGGTCCATCCATTTTGCCTTGAGGTCCTTTTCCACTTGGTCTCTTTCCTCCATAGAGTTAGGGCTTACAAAGACTTTGTTATCAGGAGAAAGATACCCTTATCTTGCACTTTGCTCTTCGAAGGCCATTGCTTCAAATACCCCCTGAGTTCATGCTCATGGGTGGTTCATAGAGGCATCCTACCTCCTGATAACAAAGTCTCTTACAGAGACTTTGTTATCAGGAGAAAGATACACTTATCTTGCACTTTGCTCTTCGAAGGCCATTGCTTCAAATATCCCCTAAGTTCATGCTCGTGGGTGGTTCACAGAGGCATCCTAGCTCCTTCAGTCGATGACCATGATAATGGCTTCACCTCATGGAGGCCATTATCAAACCCATGGTCCTCTATGGTTCCAAGATTTGGGGACTTAATTCACTACAGTTAAATTGGGCCACAATGGAGAGAGTACAAACCCTGCTTCTCCAACATATCATCTGCTCCAAACGCATGGTTTTACAACAAATTATTCAGGCAGAGTTCGAGGTCCACCCATTTTGCCTCGAGGTCCTTTTCCACTTGGTCTCTTTCCTCCATAGAGTTAGGGCTTATAGAGACTTTGTTATCAGGAGAAAGAGGCATCCCCCTGAGTTCATGATAATGGCTTCACCTCATGGAGGCCATTATCAAACCCACGGTCCTCTATGGTTCCAAGATTTGGGGACTTAGTTCACTACAGGTAAATTGGGCCACACTAGAGAGAGTACAAACCCTGCTTCTCCGCATATCATCCGCTCCAAACGCATGGTTTTGCAACAAATTATTCAGGCAAAGTTCGGGGTCCACCCATTTTGCCTTGAGGTCCTTTTCCACTTGGTCTCTTTCCTCCATAGAGTTAGGGCTTACAAAGACTTTGTTATCAGGAGAAAGATACCCTTATCTTGCACTTTGCTCTTCGAAGGCCATTGCTTCAAATACCCCTTGAGTTCATGCTCGTGGGTGGTTCATAGAGGCATCCTAGCTCCTTCAATCGATGACCATCTCTCCTTAGAGCGCCTTCCTCCATTTAATTTCTCCCTTAATGAACCAACACATCTCTTGTCGACTCAACAGAGACTGAATCGGGCCATTAGAGAGGATATCTACAAATTATACATTCAGGTCACTTGGACATCCCCCTTAGTAAGCCTTGGCCCAAAGATGTCCTCTACCTAGAGAATTTTTTGGAGCTACAAGACGGCCTCATCATTCTCCCCCTTATACTCACAAAAACTAGATGCACTAACTTAGGATCCCACTGGTTTAGCTTCAAGTTGGGTCCCACAGACTTCGGGTGGAGAGAGATCACCATATACCACAATCTAACAAGGTCTACCAGTGGTGCCACCTACAGGAGTCAGAGACAAAGATGCACCTCATTTTTTGGTGCCTCATATACTATGAGATCAAAGGAAAATATCATTGCCTATATAGAGAGTCTAGAGGATCCCTCTTTACCTTTTTCCAGTATGCTAACTAGAGATGCCTAGCCCTCTTCATCAAGGAGATATTTAGACACAGATCTCAGATATTACATACTCTACCTCACTTGAGGATGATCCAGATGATCACATCATACTTTCAGGTCAACTCAGCTTATCGGAGCAACAAACAAGACGCTGAGTTCTAGGTTCCAGATAATAGAGAAGTGGGACCTTAGCCAATTAACTATTCTATACGCATTGAACTGTCTACAGCCAGCTCATTAACAATGCCAAGATGTTGAATGGAAAGAAATAAACTTCCAAAGTTTCTGACTGGACTGCACTTTACATTAACTCAGTAGATGATTTGCTAGCACATGAATTAGTAAGATGGAAGGCATTAAGGCTTACGAGAATACATGTCAGGAATGTCAAGACATTACTTTATTGCATCTAACAATCTTCAAATAGGTGCATCCAACTCATTCAATTCAGATTTTGATTCCCATAGCAATAGGACCAATGTAAAAGTTATTGGGTATCCAGTACAAAAAGCCCCACCTTCTTAGTGATTAATGTTGGTTGATGTAGCTCGGACAGATGTTCTAGCCTCATGTGGTGTCAGTGAGGCTAGGAACACAAGCGCAGAAAATATCTCCAAGCCCAAGTTTTTCTTTTGAATGTAAATGTCCTAAATAAATTAATTAATCATTTTTAATTATTTTCCTAAGTTTTAACTTAGGGAAATAGATTAATTAATTAGTACTAATTGAGACATGGTCGATTTTCCTCTTGAAACTTCTAATAAAGTTTCTAAGTGATCTTAGCCATCGATTAGATCACTTCGGATCTAGATATCGGTCGTTGATTTGTCAACGAGAGATTACAAAGGAAATCAAAGGGCAGTCTTGGAGATCATTCAGTACAGTGAAGAGGGCACAGTGATAGCGTGCAGTTTGATACCAGTGACGGTTTCAACAGCAGTTGAAGCAATGAATATTTCTGGATTTTTCTTTCATTCGTATTCTTCCAGTTTCCGAGATTAGGAGGAGGAATTCTCCCGACATTTTTCTATAGACTAGAAGGTCCGAGTTATTGAGGCTGTTCTAGATGAGCTCAAGTTTCCTTGTGGAGGCCAAGATAACCAAGAGAGGCCATACGAATTGCCAGTTTAGCATATCGAGATTTCCAGTTGCAGAGCAAATTGTAGAAAATCAATGCAATTATAGGAAAGGCAGATTGCAAGGATTCACAATACGAATTGCAGGTAAGGCAGTGTCAGGTTCCAGAGGGAGGTCGTGAGCCTTCTAGTGGTCAAATTGACTACTGGACGTGAAGAACTATTTTTCCAGAGCTTTGCTGGGTTTGACAAGCAGTATTGTAATATTCTTCAATTGCCGAAATTGTTGAAGATTAATAAAACTCTCAAATCCAAAGAATTGGTTTTCTCTTCGGGGTTTTTCCAGGGACGTTTTTGTCCAAAATAATTGTGTCCATTCTGTGATTGGTTTTCTATCAAAGTTTCTGCAGTTTATTTTTGTGAATATTGCAATCGTATTTTTATTCAGTATTTGTAGTTTAATAATTTTGCTCAAAATTAAATACATTGGATAATTACCGATTGATTGCAATAAGCGATATATTTATTGATTTTTCACAAAAAACTTCTAGACTTTTCCTCTTCAAGAAATGATATATCAGGCATTAAGTTAAGACCTTTGCAAGGGGCATCATCCTTGTCATTTGATAACTATAGCAATGTTATTAGAACCGGACCAGTCATCAAATCAGTCAAACCCCAAAACCGGGAACTGGATGGGAACCATAAAAATCAAAAACACAAAAGGAAAAAAAAACAGTGGACCAAAAAATACATAAATTTACAAATTTTGAAAAAAAAAAATCGAATATATTCATGTGCATCCATATGAATTCAAACCATTATACACAAATATGTAAATTTTTTCATATATATAGCAAGGATGCATATAAACAAAATAGAACAATGTCCATGGGGTCTTGGATAGACAGTGATTGGGTGTGTTGTTAAGGCACTCCTTGATGCCAAGTCACTGGTTCAATTCCCTACCCTATTCGGATGTTATTCTTGGATATGACCATGATGTAGCCTCACCAATGCCGAACTTACAAAAAAACACCAAAATAGCATAGAATGCAATCCATCTTTGAACAAAAAATACATCAAGGAGGCTCTAGATGGCCTCTAGAGACCCAAAAATATCATGCTACAACAAATACCTACATTATACATATCATCAAAATCATTGCCTATATTGGGATTCTCATAATCAATATCACCCTCTAAGCATTAAAATAAGATAGAAAAAGCTTAACATGTCAAATCAAAATTTTGTTTAAGTGATGGATACATTTTTACTAGGGTCATGACAAAGGAATTCAACACTCAATGCTACTAATATTGAAGTACATAGAGGGTTTGGTGGTCTTGATTAAATGTTAATTCCAAGCCCTCATACATGACAAAATCCAATGGAAACGTCGCAATCCCCCAATCCTGATATCATGAAAATTGTTAAGTCCGTTGGATTTTGAGTGGGATCTAAAATTTTACTTTCTCCATATAAAATCCATTGAGGTTTGGAACCACTCTCAAACATCCTAAAACAATTAATAGTAATGTTAAAAATTTAAGTAAAAAAATGAAAAGGAAACATAAGGGAGAATGTTTGTACTGTGAAAATTCCAAAACTGAAATTTTATTGCAGCAACTAGTATTATTTCTCCTAACTCATAAATTAATTATTCAGTTTATTACTACGGCAATATTGAAATAAACACACTGCAATCTTCACAAATAAAATTTTGCAGAAATTAAATAGCACTGGAAACTGAGAAAATACTAGCACACACACACATAAAAATGACACCGTTATTTTTGGAAAATTCTCCTCGGAAAAACCCAACTGAGGAAAATCGGTACAGCAGCTGAGGGTTTTATTATTATGCAGCAGTGAGAGAATTTCTTAGTACAACTGGATGCTGAAATCTAGCAATCCTACAGATAAAAATACTGGCAAAATTCTAGGGAGGAATTTTCCTCACCCCACAGGCAAATCTAGGCTCTAACTGCGACTCCAAGTGAGTCGTCCAAACTGCCTCTACGCCGGCCTACATTACCCAAGCACAATATCCGCCACACTCAGCCTAAATCAGTTGCTCCTGTAGTCGTCTTGTCTGCCATTCGCTGAGAAACTCTCTTTGACATTCAGCAACCCTTTCCTGGCCTCTGGAATTGAAACTTGGCTTCTCTCCAGCTAAATCGAATTGGCCTCTGCAGACTTCTGCGCAGCCCCTGCATTAGCCTCACTGTGGTACTTCTGCCTCTCTGCAAATGCACTCGCTAGATCTGGAAAACTTCCTCCAACCTCACTATCCCTGCCACTCACTCACTACTTCGATCTTTGGCTCTCCAGTAGCCGCTACTGCTCTCTGGAAATCGATCTACCAAGGAAATCAAACTTATGGTGTTCTGGGGTGTCTTCTCAAAGTGCCCATCGACCTCCTCTTATAATCCACCGTTGGAGCACCAACGACCAACATTAGAAAACTTAATCAACGGCTAGGATCATCCATAGATCGATCTGTGTGTGTTTCTAAACTATTCTCACCTTATCTCAATTAATACTAATTAATTAACCATATTCCCTATGTTTAGACTTAGGAAATATTTAAAAAAACATTTAATAATTTAATTGAGACACTTCTAGGTGGAATTTCCAGAAACAATTTATGGGTTTTGAAGATCTCATGTATTCTAGCATCTCCACCAAATTTTGTGGCTAGAACACATGTGATGCTACAAAAACTAATACTCCCTCTTAGCGAGGAATGTGTTCTAGTGTTGCACACCCTGTCACAACACCCTGTCTCTGCATCATCTCTTGTCACGCTGCTGATGTTTGGTTGTTGTTGCCCATCAACTACTACGCAACTCTGATATATGTTGCATTTGTGTTGTTGTTGACCTTGTTGTACTGTTTCCAACACTACATCTGCACTTCAACTTTGTTGTTGCCGCTACTACAACATCTGCAACTGAAAAAACATCCAAAACACTGAATCATCTATGATCAGTATGATGCATCTATCTCCCGAGTCTCTGACTACTCCTAGCCTTTGCACTGTCTCTAAAGGATCTGCGTTGCTGGTGACTCTGCACTATGCCACTTGCACTACTGCCAACTCTGCACTGCGCTCCCCAGCATCTGATTGCTACTAGTCTCTGCAACTATCACTTTGGTATCTAACTGCATCTACAGCTATTGATCCATCCTGCTACTAAATATTTTGGGCCCTCGTAGCTAGTTACTGATCCATGAGGTGGACTCCTCAAGGACCCTGCCCATCTATAGCTCTTTGAAGCTACAACTCCAAATCACCCCACCTCACTCCTGGAGGTATATGGGCAATCATAGCAAAGTCATCCTCCAATCTAGAGGACAGCCTGTCGATCTCTGTTGAAGTTGCTTGTTGGTCTTGCTTCTCCGTCTTGTCCTTCTTCCTGAGAGGACACTGCGTGCTATAATGACCGAGCTCACCACACCTAAAGCACTTGACTTTTGACAGGTCCTTCTTCTTCTTTTGCCCCCCATGCCCCTGACTGGGACCCTTAGATGTGTGGGCCACAATCTACTCCTCCTTCACGACCATCGATCCGCTGTTACTCCTACCACTGATGGAGCTCTTTAATAGAGCTCGTCTCAACTCCTGCTGCAAATCAGCCCACATCTTGTCCCACCTTAGTAAGGTATCTCTGCCCAAGATAATTTCGACGAATACCTGCCACTCCTCTGAGACATTGTTGAGTGTTGATTTGTGGAAGCATCGAATGTGCTCTAAGTCTCAAACTTTGAGGAGAGACTTAGACACATGCATTACAGATAACCCGGAAATTGTTTTCGGAAATTCCACCCATAAACAGTTTTATAAGAAAAAATAATTATTTTTAATACGGACCCTAAGTCTAACTAAGGAAATTAAAATAATTAACGAGTATTAATGTAAATAGTGGGTGAAATTTCTAGAAAAAGCAGATCAAGTCTAATATAATCTTAGTTGTTGATTGGAAATCTAATCTCGACCGTGGAAGTCTCAACGAAAAGACTATAAAGGAAGGCTTGAGGGTCACTTGTAAGATACACCGAAAGGATCTAGAGATCGAATTTTCTGACGGAGCAATGCTCGAACGAAAACTTCGATCTAAGTGATTCTTTAGCACAATTGAGGTTTAGAGACAGTTTTGGCCGGAGGATCTTCTCCAAGCCTAGGATCAGCAGAGAGGCAGAGGAAGACAAAGGGGAGGTTGCGCAAAGCCCAGAGTGAGTAGCGCAGCACCCAGAAGGGGTGACGCAGGGCCACACAAGCACCACGTAGAGGCAGCGCAGTTCTTCAGCAAAATGCCCGATTTTAGCTAAGAAATCTAGATCTGAGCCAAGAGGGTTGGATCGATTTTCCGAAAGGGCTGAAAGATAACGCAGAAGGGGTGACCCAATTCCAAATCTGACTCAACGCAGGCCTACGCAGCCACTGCACAGAGGGAGCTGGGGTTTCGTCAGTTCAACTACCGGATCAGCCGGGACTTGCAAAGTGAGGTATACTCACTGATTTCTTTCTCTGTCAGTATTCTCTGTAACTAATTTGTCCAGTGAGACAATCAGAGTTGTATCCAGTTTAACTGTTGCTTAATAAATAAAACCCTCAAATCTGTTGCATCAGTTTTCCCACGAAGGGTTTTTCCGGGGACGTTTGTCCAAAAACAACGGTGTCCTGTGTGTGTTATTTTTCTTGTTCAGATTTCTATTTTCACAAATATTTTAAAAGGTGAAGGTTGCTTCAGTAACTGCTTCGATATTTTAAGAAGTAATCTTTAAATAACTTGTTAAATCAGATTTTCAAGTAGGAGAAGTAGTTCAGCTTGTTGCAGCAGGGATTCCAGATCTAGATCTTGGAACTTTCACATGGTATCAGAGTGTGTATTGTGATACAGGAAGAGCAGATCCAGCACTGAGTCGAAGGCCGAAGCGCTGCAAAAAGAAGCAATTCGAATCTCCAGAGGGATTGCGCAGTCCAGGCCAGGAGGGCTGAAAATTCCGGAAAGGTCTCTCTTTGAGTGAGTCGACAGAGAGGTAAGATCTCCAAATCGGAATTTTGCCAAGGCAGAGAGAGTGGGGCAACGCTGGTGGGACGTAGTTTCTACAAGCAGATTTTGATTTTTCCGGGCAGAAATTCGTAAGAAGAAGAAGCAGCACAGTGAGGGAATTCTTTTCCTCAGGAAGTTCCTAGCCGGGGAATTTCAGTTTTTCCAAGATCCGAGAAACAGATCTACGAGCTCCACAACGAGTGTGTAAGCACGTCTAGTGTTGCGCAGAGGGGGAAGAAGAGGAGCAAATTCGACATTTTTTACGGCCATGGCAGCTCACGGGCTTAGAGATCAGGACCGGTTGGAGGGAGCCTCCACCTACGTGATCTGAAAGGCAAGAATCCCTCGTCTTCTAGATGAATATGGTCTAAAGCTCTTCGTCACGAATACGGTAGTTGTCCCTACAGATCTAGATCCGTTGAAGCAATACAAGGCTAATATGGCGAAGGCAAAAAGGTTGATCCTAGATGGATTCAAAGATCGCATAGTGTCCCATATAGCCAGCAACGATACTGCCAGGCAGATGTGGGAAGCCTTGGCCACGATATATGAAGGATCTTCCGAGCAGCAGAAGACGTACCTTGAGCAACAACTAAGGCTGGCACAGATGCGAAAAGGGGAGCGTATTGTTCCATTCGTGTCGAGACTTCAGGAGATTCATGACCAACTAGCAACAATGGGGTCTACCCTTCTCCTACAACGATGGTGAGATGGCATTAAATGCAGTCACCGATAATTAGTAGGTATTTGTCCAGAGCATCCTGGGCAAAGCAACCTTGCCAGGCTGGGAAAAGATGTGGGTTGTTGTAAATTTTTGAAGATGTTCCATGCTTGATGCAACTTTACTTTTATCCCCAATGTCAGTCAGTAATCACATAAACAAGAAAGTAAAGTGTTGATAGAACATACCAGTAGATCGATAGAAGACAAGCCAGAAAAATATAAGTGTGTTGGTGCGTTATGGCGATCAACAGGATGCTTCAACCAGCAAAGTCTCAATACGGTCAGCCAACCAGAAGTGTCACACACATAGCCCTTAAAGACAGCTCATCAAAAATCAACATAATTCAACAAAAGAATCCCACATCCAGATTTTCGGCATCATCCAGATTTACGGCACATCCATATTTATGGCATCCATTTCCGGCATCATCCATATTTACGCATCCATTTCCGGCATCATTTCTAGATCATGAGGATGTGTGTGATGAGATGATTGAAATGTCCTCCAACGTTGACTCTATTTATATCAATCACTGAGGGTGTGTGACACATTTGTTGGGGGTGTAAAACCTTAAGGCCGACCTACACATATTTTGAAAGTATTAAAAATAAATTCAAAATAAATGTTCTGCTCATCGGATCAAGATGATCTTTAGATCGATCTTGCACCTCTTCGAAAGAGGAACCCAATAAAAATATTGATGTCTTCATCTGAGCATCACAACATGGAGTTTGGACCTACTTGTCCAATTTTAACACTCCCTCTTAACTAGGGAGAACTCCATCCCCCTGTGCAATCAAACATCGTGTGTCATCTCGCCATAACTTGCTTTGCTGGCCTCTTTATTTCAGAACAGAAGTGGGTCAGTCACAAAGACATCATTCCCGGCTGACAAATTCAACCCAGAGGTCTGAAACCTCTATAGAACTCACAAAGGGTCTCATACCAATCTGGAGTCAGTTTATCTGACCCGAAGTCAGTAGGAGGTCCGAAACCTCACTTGGACTCAAGAGAGTCATATATACTAACCCGAAGTTAGTCTCACTGACCTGAAGTCAGTTGGAGGTCCTAAACCTCACATGGACTCAAATAGTCACATACCAACCCGAAGTTGGTTTATCTGACCCAAAGTCAGTGGGAGGTCCGAAACCTCACTAGACGTGATCCCAGATCAAGTGGTTGGACACGTGTCATCCTAGATAGAGAGTACGACAATCTCTAATGCGTCCATCAGTCTTTGCTACTAGTCTCTAGCTTTTCCCACCTCACTGGCCAAATGAGAGGTACTTCCCATGAGTCCGAAACTCAAATGGGTAGGATGCATACGGGGCACAGATCATGAGAGGTGAACCAACTCAATCATAACAGTGGGGCCCAAGCACACCAACAAGGTTCGGCAAGCCTAGCCCTGTGGTTGCTTATAGCTCCGAGAAGCTATCCCTAAAGCCCCCCATAGCTCCCAGAGCTCATTGTCCAACAGGACCCTCAGAATAGGGTCGTTCCACGATACCAAGATTCCCACGGAAGGTTAGGAACATGACCTTCCCCGAGGGCATTGTGAGAATATCTGCAACCTGCTCATCAGTTCCTATATGATCGAGCCTTACGGCACCTCGTTGTACCATATCCCGGATAAAGTGGTACCAGCCATCAACATGCTTGGATCATTCATGGAACACGTGATTCTATGACAAATGAATCCCCCTCTAGTTATCACAAAGGATAACGGTGGCATCTAGCACATGCTCAAACTGCTCACTGAAGTGCTTTCGCAACCAAGTGACTTCACAACAGGCCATACATGTTGCAATGTATTCAACCTCAGCAGTGCTCAAGGCTACCAACTTCAGTTTCCTGCCCGAAGCAGATCTACGTGTGAAGTAGCATCCAGATGTGCTCTTGCGATCCACCACACTGCCAGCCCAATCGGCAGCAGTATATCCATGGAGTGTCATACTCCCGGTAGTGTATCTTAGCCCATGGTCTATCGTGCCTCAGAGATATCTCAAGAGTTTCTTGGCACCAACCCAGTGAATGTTATGATCAACCATGTGTTGACTCAAAGTGTTCATTGCACAACATACGTCCGGACAGGTGTTCACTAAGAACATCAGGGCCCCTACGAGTAGAAGATACTTAGTAGGATTTGCTAGCACTGGCCCAGCAGCGCTGCCACTCAACTTCTTAAAGTTGAGCTCCATTGGTGTCGACATGGACTTACAGTCCATCATACTAAATCTTTCCAGAAGCTTCACAATGTATTTTCCTTGAGAAAGGAAAATCTCGCCAGGCCTCTGCCAAACCTCCAGCCCTAGGAAGTAGTGCATTAGTCCTAGGTCCTTCATCTCGAACACAGCAACGAGCTCCCTCTTGCACTGATGAATGAGAGGGACAGCACCCGTCAGGAAGAGGTCGTCCACATACAGCACCAGCATGAGAGGCTTCTCTCTATCAACCTTGAAGTAAAGGTTCGGATCAACATTACTACGAGTGAAGCCTGGCTTCATCAGGTAGCTATCTATCCTCTCGTACCAAGCTCTGGGTGCTTGCTTCAACCCATAAAGGGCTTTCTTCAACCTGCAAACATGGGTGTCCCAATCCTGGACTTCGAACCCCAGAGGTTGCTCCACATACACCTCTTCCTTCATCGCACCATGCAAAAATGCGGTCTTCACATCCATCTGATGAAGACTCCAACCTTGCGTAGCAGCAAGGGCTATGATAGATCGGATGGTGGTATATCAGGCCACAGGTGCAAATATAGCATCATAGTCTATGCCTTCATTTTGAGAGAAGCCACGGGCAACGAATCTTGCCTTGAACTTTTTAGCACTTCCATCAGATCCATGCTTGATCTTGTAGAGCCATTTCTAGGTGACAACTGCTTTGTCCTCCGATCTTGGAACCACATCCCAGACATCATTCTTCATTATGGACTCATACTCTTCGTGCATAGCCTCCTTCCAGACTTGATGCTTTACAGCTTCCTCAAAAGATCCAGGCTCAGATTGTACAATAGTACTCATGGCTGCTAGATACCCTTGGTATCTACTTAGCTTCTTGCTTTCACGAATGTCCCCCTTTGGGGCCATATGTCCCCCGGCATCCTCGAGAGTGTCCCTGAGCCATGATGGTCTCTTCCCTATTGAAGGAGGTGGATCAATCGGGTCCATTGGTCCTTCAACATCAGGCATCTTCTCATCCTTCGGTTCTTCTTGATTTCCAGGCCTTGCTTCATGATCTTCCTCAGATCTCAGAAGATTGACTACTTTCCTCAGGGAAGCATCTTTGTCAAAGGTAACATTGTGGCATATCTCCACTTCCCTTTGACCAGGCACATATACATTATAGGCCTTCGAATTTTCGCTATAGCCCACAGACATTGTGGTCTCCCTCTTGATGCTAGCTCCTCTGCAAAAGTTCTTGAACTCGTTCGTCCATCCTCCCAAGGATGTCACGAGCAACATACGAGACAGATCAGAATGTACTAATTGCAAGACATCAGATGTCTTTGTGACACTTGAGGGGAAAGGTCCCCTTGTATGCTTTCCTTCGGCACAACCCTGACATACACCTTCATGATTATTTGAGAACTCTTCCTTGCTTCGGGAAGGACCTTGTAGTGAAGTTGTTCAAACCTCTGGTGCCATAGTTCAGTCTGTCGAATAGTATCACATGTCATCGCTCCCAGTGGACTTCCTCCAACCTGGTAGAGTGTACCAACCCTAAACCCTATCGTGATAGCTTCCTTGAAACTCTTCTTCCACATGCGCACCTTCCATCAATGAATGCCACATTGAAACCTTTGTCTTCCATGGCCGAAACAAACACAAGGTTCTTCTTCAAACTAGGTACATATAGTACATCTTGCAGGCGGAGGACTTGACCTTGAGACAAGTGGAGGGTCACAGTCCCTGTCCCTTTCACGGGATATGTGGCATTATCTCCAAGGATAATTTGTAGATTAGTATCCTTCTCAACCATATTAGTAAGTGCTTCCTTGAACCCAATGATGTGCCTTGAGGCACCACTATCTATCAACTAGACATCCATAGTGTCTTGTGGAAATGCAGTAGATAAGGCAGATACAAGAATGAATTCATTTCCTTTATCATCAAAAACATTTGATTCCTCATACCTGGAATTTATTGACCTTTTGAAAGGTTGCCCATTTTCGCCGGAGGTTGCCTTCCTTTTCTTGACCTTCTTGAAAGGGCATTCTCTAGCATAGTGACCTAGCTCAGACATCTAGGCAACCAGACTCTTCTGAATTGAGTCCCTGATCATCAGCTTTGCTTTGATTTCCCCCTTCTTGTACTTTGATTTGGCAACAGCAGTTGCAGTGGATGGAGGCTGTTGGATTTTACCCTGCACATAGTCCATGACATCTTGGTCTTCCAAATTAAGATCCAATGTCTTCTTCCAAGCATGGAAATCATCCTTCCCAGTCAATTTTTCATCAGCCTTAAAGCCATTATAGTTTGAGGAACCCATTCTCTTCTTCGGTGATTGCTACAAACTAGGGCTTTGTCCTCACCTCAGCTTTGATACCATGTAAATTTTTGAAATTTCTATGCTTGATGCAACTTTACTCTTATCCCCAATGTCAATCAGCAATCACATAAACAAAAAAGTAAAGTGTTCATAGAACATACCAGTAGATTGACAGAAGACAAGCCAGAAAAATATAAGTGTGTTGGTGCGTTACGGCAGTGAACAGGATGCTTCAACCAACAAAGTCTCAATACGGTCAGTCAACCAGAAGTGTCACACACACAGCCCTTAAAGATAGCTCATCAAAAATCAACATAATTCAACAAAAGAATACCACATCCAGATTTCCGGCATCATCCAGATTTACGACATCATCCATATTTACGACATCCATTTCCGGCATCATCCAGATTTACGACATCATCCATATTTACGGCATCAAGATTTACGGCATCCATTTCCGGCATTATTTCTAGATCATGAGGATGTGTGTGATGAGATGATTGAAATGTCCTCCAACGTTGACTCTATTTATATCAATCACTAAGGGTGTGCGACACATTTGCTGGGGGTGTAAAACCTTAAGGCCGACCTGCACATATTTTGAAAGTATTAAAAATAAATTCAAAATAAATGTTCTGCTCATAAGATCAAGATGATCTTTAGATCGATCTTGCACCTCTTCGAAAGAGGAACCAATAAAAATATTGGTGTCTTCATCTAAGCATCACAACATGGAGTTTGGACCTAGTTGTCCAATTTTAACAGTTGTTCTTCAGCAAGAAGAGCTAAGGAGAGACTCGGTCAAGTGCAAACTTGAAGGCAACAGGGGCAGTGGATCAAAGGTGAAGCAGGAGGAGGAAGAAAATGCAGCCCTTGCATCCAAAGGGCAGCAGGAGTAGCGGAGACGTAAGAAAGACATCTCGAATATCAAGTGCTTCAAGTATGGTGAACTTGTCACTACACTTCCCAGTGTCCTTTGAAGCAAAAGGACAAGGACGAGAAGCATGACCCGAACGCTGCAACCGCGAATATCGATGAGGATGAGTACGCCATGAGTGCCCACGCATCTCCAGGAGGGAGATGGGGCGACATTGAGTTGTAGTTCAGTGGAACTGCAATTGGGCAAGATCCTTGAGGAGTCCACCTCTCGGATCATATCTTGCTACGGGCGCCCAAGATCAGCAGTAGCAAGCTAGAGGAGTTTTTAGTCGGTGCAGAGGAGTGCATAAATGATAGATGCAATAGTTAGCAGCGCTAATATTTAAGCAACGCAGAGAATATTTGCAATAGCGCAGAGGGACGCAATGCAAAGCAGCAGCAGCGTAGTGCTTAAAAGGAGCAGCATGGGTCTAGCAACAGTCAGAGTTTCAGCATCGAGATGCATCCTGAACACTTGTTCAGATTCATGCGACATTGAGTTGTAGTTCAGCAGAACTGCAGTTGGGCAGGATCCTTGAGGAGTCCACCTCTCGGATCATACCTTGCAACGGGCGCCCAAGATCAGCAGTAGCAAGCTAGAGGAGTTTTCAGTCTGTGCAAAGTGCAGAAATGATAGATGCAATAGTTAGCAGCGCTAATATCTAAGCAGCGCAGAGAATATTTGCAGTAGTGCAAAGGGACGCAATGCAAAGCAGCAGCAGCACAGTGCTTAAAAGGAGCAGCACAGGTCTAGCAACAGTCACAGTTTCAACATCGAGATGCATCCTGAACACTTGTTCAAATATATATATATATATATATATATATATTTTAAATTCGGTTGCTTCTCTCAACAGCTCAATTGCAGTTGTAGTACTAGCAGCAAATGCAGCGTTTGAGAGGGAGTTGCAGTATGGATGCAGTGTTGATCGTGGCAGGGTTAGCAACAATACAGTTGCAACAGCAGCTCAGTGATTGATGGGCAGCATGTCAGACATCATCAGCGCAAATAGAGATGCTTCAAAGTCGGAGCAATGTGCAGCAGGGCATATCTGTTAGAGCACATTCCTCGCTAAGAGGGAGTGTTGATTTGTGGTAGCATCGGATGTGCTTTAAGTCCCAAACTTTGTGGAGAGACTTAGACACATGCATTACAGATAACCCAGAAATTATTTTGGGAAATTCCACCCAGAAACAGTTTTATAAAAAAAATTAATTATTTTTAATAAGGACCCTAAGTCTAACTTAGGAAATTAAATAGATTAAAATAATTAATGAGTATTAATATAAACTGTGGGTGAAACTTCTAGAAAAAGCAGACCAAGTCTAATATAATCTTAGTCATTGATTGGAGATCTAATCTCGATTGTTGAAGTCTCAACGACAAGACTATAAAGGAAAGCTTGAGGGTCATTTGTAAGATACACCGAAAGGATCTAGAGATTGAATTTTATGACAGAGCAGTGCTTGGACGAAAACTTCGATCTAAGTGATTCTTCAGCACAGTTGAGGGGCAGAGATAGTTTTGGCAGGAGGATCTTCTCCGGGCCAAGGACCCGCAGTAGAGAGGTAGAGGAAGACGAAGAGGAGGTTGCGCAGAGCCCAGAGTGATTGACGCAGCCCCCAGAAGGGGCGACGCAAGGCCACGCAGGCCCCATGTCGAGGCAGCATAGTTCTTCAGCAGAAAGTACGATTTCAGCTGCGGAAATCCAGATCTGAGCTAGGAGGGCTGGATTGATTTTCCGGAAGGGCTGAAAGATCACAC
The DNA here is from genome assembly GCA_034641835.2 of Pinus albicaulis. Lineage (NCBI taxonomy): Eukaryota > Viridiplantae > Streptophyta > Pinopsida > Pinales > Pinaceae > Pinus > Pinus albicaulis. The sequence goes on from CM076582.1 coordinate 146,610,970, forward strand.
AGAAGGGGTGACGTAGTTCTAGATCTGACCCCACGCAAGCCTACGCAGCTACTACGCAGAGGTAGCTGGGGTTTCGTCAGTTCAATTACCAGATCATCCAGGACTTGCAGAGTGAGGTATACTCACTGATTTCTTTCTCTGTCAGTATTCTTTGTAACTGATTTGTTCTGTGAGACAATCAGAGTTGTATCAAGTTTAACTGCTGCTTAATAAATAAAACCCTCAAATCTGTTGCACCAGTTTTCCCGCGTTGGATTTTTCCGAGGACATTTGTCCAAAAACAATGGTGTCTTATGTGTGCATTATTTTTCTTGCTCAAATTTTTGTTTTCATAAACATTTTAAAGGATGAAGGTTGCTTCAGTAACTGCATAGATATTTTATTAAGTAATCTTTAGATAATTTGTTAAATCAGATTTACAAGTAGAAGTAGTTCAGCTTGTTGCAATAGGGATCCCAGATCTAGATCTTGAAATTTTCACATTGAGTGCCAATCGCACCAGCTATGTAGGTTGAGGCGCTGCTCCAACAGAGCTGCTAGCTAGTCTCAGACCTCTTGAATCCTAGTGAGGAAGGGATCTATGCCTTCCCCCCCTTCTGCATCCTGAAGCATTTCAGCTTCTCCTCTAGGAACATATTTCGCTGCTCAGATGTACCCTGGTATAACGTGGAGAGAGCCTCCCACATCTCTTTGGTCGTTCCCTTGGCCGCTATATGTGAGACAATATGGTCCCGGACTCCATCTAGGATCAACCGCTTCGCCTGCGCCATCTCCTTCCTATATTCCTTCAGTTGTTCTGCATCTTGAGGAACTGCCACTACATTATCAATGTAGGGTTTCAGGCCATATTCATCTAGAAGGAAGGGTGTCCGATATTCACCAGCAATGTCAAACTTTCACCTACTACAGGAATCCACCCAATACCGATAGCTTCATTACTGGTGTAGAATAGATCCTACTGATGTAGGTTCAGAAAGTGTCATTTAGAAATGTCTACAAAACTAATGTTCTCGGTAAAGTATGCAGCCTAGTGATTTCTTCAGATTTGCACAGAACTCTGGTTCACATCTTTGGTTACTGTCATCTACATAGACATTTGCAATGTTCATACGTTCTTGTACCAACAACTGTTAGTAACATAAACAGCATCTACACTCTATCCATAAAAACTTGTTCACAACTCTGCTACTTTTCAAGGTATTTGTAGTAAATGTATACCAGCAAAGGTAAATATCTGAAAATGTTGTTAGCTCAACAACTAGCCCTGTAATTATGATCCTTTTTACTTGATGCAGAGATATATGTCGGTGAATGATTGCCTGGTGACCCAGCTTTAACTGAAAAGAATTCAACCGAGGTGCTTCTCAATCGAGCGTCTTTTATGAGATCTAAGGTTCACTGAATCCTGATGCCTTGCTTCCATTGCCCATCTGACCTAGCATACTGAATTCAAGATTAATTATGCTAGCATCTGTATCTTCTGATAAGGTACCTCATATTCCTGGTACTTAAGGACAGGAAACTGTTCAGACTTCAAAATGACTATGACCCTTTTAGCCCCAAATGTTCCCTCTTTCACCAAACACCCTTCTTGGAAGGGGTAGATTCATGATCAAGCTGCCACAATGCTCCCTTGAAGTGGATTGTTCATCATTAAGTGAACTCCTTTGACTAAGTCAATGCTCCAAGCTAGGGTGTTCTTCCATTAGCTCTATTCCTTGCTATAGATCATGTCGTGGAGCTCAAATAAGGCAGGGTGTTCTTATTCTAGGGCTTTGCTCCTGCTAATACTATCCATCAATGCATTACCAAAAAAAAGCCTCCATCAAGCTATAATTCCTGTTTGTTAACTTTTCATTTCTTCAAAGGTTATAAGGCACCTAATGGAATGAATCTGATCTTTCCAACAAGGATCATTCGGTTCTTTGACTTCTTAAAGCATAATTTCAGTAGCATACCTTAGTAACCATGAATTTTATAGGTGATTCCGATAGAGGATGACATACTTAGCTCAGATTTTGAGTATGATTAAAATATATAACCATGATGCCATAGATACGGGGGATCTTTCTTTGCTGAGATTATCCCTTTGTTCATAGTGCGTACCTTGTTGGCTTGAAGAACAAGAGGTAGTAGCACTTACTCATACTGCTGATATCAACGGAAAGTCCAATGATGACTGATTAATGTGCACGGTCAGGACTTCATGTAAACTCTACCTGATAAGGGTTCACAGTTGAGGGCTTTGATCACAGGGATCAAAGCATACCATGGAAGCTATCATAGGAAGTGCTTTGGAGTACAGTAGATGAACCTTCTTTTACAAAGGACACCTGGAATCTGCAATACCATCCTGTGTCATAATAAGTTGAAACTTTCCAGATAAGTTACCTTAGGTCTGTAATAATTAAAGTGACCGAAATTCTTCAACATCTTCAGCTTTTGATGCATCTTTTCATCTATAGGGAGTCTTTATCACTAATAGAACAGATTCCAAACAAGTGCCACGAGAGGATGCCTCGAGAGTGGCCAATTCAATTTGCTTGGTAAGAATCCTTGTACGCAGATTGAACTCAGTCCGTGGAAGGATGGCACAGGCATCATTTTGGAACATAACATATGTTGATTTATGTTACAGATTGGACTGTCCTGTCTTCAATCCACCATAGGCCGGTGAATGCCAATGAAGTCTTTGACAAATCCGAAAACTGCATAGGGACAAGTCCTGATCTTATGCACAGAACACGGCTTCAGATTTGTGAAAGAAGACAAGGTCGAATAAGTCCTTCAATGGACCATCTTGGAGCAAGTTATCCTTGGATAGTCATGCAGACATCCTGAACAGACTACAGTCCTGCAGCAACTAATTTCAGTCTCAAATTTATTTGAAGAAAGGTTTAGATGAGACAATCCTCCAGGGATCAGAAAGTTGTTCACTCTACAGAGAAATCTTGGACCTATGAGAGGAATGGAATCATTCCATTTTGATTGCAATTGGATGATAAGAGACCAGATCAATGGATCCCAAACTTCTGAGCAAAAATCTAGACCCTATCTTCAGATATCTTGCTGCAAATATGAGAGCTCAGATGTATGAAAGAGACTCGGTCTTCTCCAGAATTTAATGATCCAGAAAGAGACCCAGATTCCTTTCAGATGTGCCTAAGTCACAGGTATTGGGCTACTCAGATTAGCTCTCCTAGATATTATGCCCAATCTGAATTTTCTTTCAAAAGAGGGATGTGCCATACATCAATTTATGATTTGATCCCTACGTCCATACAAGACAAATTTCCGAAGTGGAGAAAAGATCAAGTGATTAGATTGCTTACTCTTATGCTCCTGCTTGGGCTTGTCCTTGACCTAGCTCTGATACCATGTTAATTGTCAAGTTAACATGTTCTTTGCAAGGACAGTTACTTCAGATATCTATATTAGCCCACATTTCCATTAGCAAACACATTAGATAAAATCATCATGACAGTAACTGAAGAAAGAACATAAATAAAGGATGCAGAAGACGAGCCAAGACAAGCCAGGGAAAAACCCCAAGAAGGGAAAAACCCTTGATCAATTCTTCTTATTATTATGACTCAAATGTTCAGCAGAGAATGTGAGAGAGAGAGAGTACACATAAGGACATATTGACTCTCAATATGTTGAGCAATAGCATATTCGAATCACGTCTGCACTTCTAGATCTGAGCATATATGTGGCCTTCTAAACTGATGACGAGGATGGCAAGAACACATACTTTATAGGTCCTCTATATAGTCTGATCTGAGCATTGAACAAGAGACAAACATGCTAAAGAAGGACTGCTTCTACCGCTTATAGGACATGGCCAGATAAGGTCTGTTGCTTGTTGTAATGGCCTCCATATGCAGTGGCCAAGGTATGGTAGGTTGCTGCCACCATACGCTCATGAATTAGGCCCTTAAGACCTTTACACAGCCCTGTAAGGAGTGGCTAGGCCTGCGGCCTACCACTGTACATAATGATCCCCAACAGTCCTCCGCAACAGCCTCGCCTAGGCTTCGAACAACCCTCAACAGACCAGCAAACAGACTTGCTTCTTCATGGTCCTTAAGCTCAGCATCTCAACCTGCAATCCAGTCTTTGGTCCTCTGAAATAGGCTTCAGAAAAGCCCTAATACATCTGCGCAGAACACCTCACCTTGCTGCGGCCTAAATAGAGACCCTTACATTACAGCGAGCTGGCTTCTATGTGAGCGTGGCACAAATGGACCTTCCTCTCCTTCGACCAAACAGAGATCTTATCTCTCCAACGAGTTGTTCAAAAGATGTTTCAAATGAGGATGGGGGAATACCCTTATATACAATTTGACATGATGATTTTGGAGGCAAATTTTCAATTTTTCCCGCCTAAACAAAATCACGACTTGTAGTATTTTCTTTATTATAAGCAAATATTTTCCTTGACCAAATTGGACGATCTTTAGATTGATTTTAGTCCTCTCAAAAAAAGGAATCCAATGAGATTATTATCTCCATCAACTAAACAGACCAAAGTGGAATTTGGCCGTAGTTGCCAATTTTAATAGGAAGGGATCTATGCCTGCCCCCTATTGCATCATGATGCATCTCAACTTCTCCTCTAGAAACATCTTCCGCTGCTCAGAATTACCTTGGAATAACGTGGAGAGAGCATCTCACATCTCTTTGGTCGTTCCCTTGGCCGTTATATGTGAGACAATATGGTCCCGAACTCCATCCAGGATCAACCGCTTCGCCCGCTCCATCTCCTTCCTTCCTATATTCCTTCAGTTGATCTGCATCCTGAGGAATTTCCACTACATTATCAATGTAGGGTTTCAGGCCTTCCAGATGACGTAGTTGGATGATCTATCCAACCTATCCCGATCTCGAAGCCCTGCATTGGCCATCTCAAAAACTGTCGAAAACACCCTCTTTCCCTCTACTTGGTTGTTGCTCTGCTACTCGCACTCCCTTCTGGAATGCGTGGCTCTGCTAGCTGCTACTACCAATCTGCCTAGAAATTCAAACTTCTAAGACTCAAAGTTCCCTGAGGAAAATTTTCCCTTTGTTATGTGTGCATTTCTCTCTTCCACCCAACGTTGACTTTGCTCTAGCAAACTGCTGCAAAACCCTCTGTGTCCAGCCAGAAATCTGCCCAAGGAAAATATGAGTTGCTCCCTCTGCCTACTGGAATCACTCAAACTGGAAAATTGAATTTTTCTACCTCACTGCACCGAAAAATCGAACTTTCCCCAAGCAACCCGACCTCCCTGGTAATGGACTGCGCTGCCTCTAGGAATTTCGGTCTACTACTCTTACTGAACAGCGAAATTCCTTCTTTTGCTTTTGAGCTCCCCGGGTGATCAATCACGCTCTGATACCATGTGAAAATTCCAAAACTATAATTCTATTGCAGAAACTGGTATTATTTATCCTAACTGATAAATTAATTATTCAGTTTATTGCTACAGCAATAATGAAATAAACACATTGCAATCTTCACAAATAAAATTATGCAGCAACTAAATAGCTTTGGAAACTGAGAAAATACTAGCAGTTTATTGCGACGGCAATATTGAAACAAACACACTGCAATATTCACAACTGCGGAAATTAAATAGCACTGGAAACTGACAAAATACTAGCACACACATAAAAATGACACCGTTATTTTTGGGCAATTGTCCCCGGAAAATCCCAACTTGGGAAAACTGGTACAACAACTGAGGGTTTTATTATTATGCAGCAATGAGAGAATTTCTGAGTATAACTGTATGCCGAAATTTGGCAATCATACAGAGAAAAACACTAGCAAAATGTGAGGAATTTTCCTCACGCCACAAGCAAATCCGGGCTCTGATTGCAGCTCCAAGTGAGTCGTCCAAACTGCCTCTGTGTGGCCTGCATTACCCTAGCGCAGGATCTAGCACGCTCAACCTAAATCAACTGCTCCTGTAGCCATCCTATCTACCACTGGTAGAGAAACTGTCTCTCCGGCCATCTGGAACCCTTTCCCGGCCTCTGGAACTAAAATTCGGCTTCTTTGCAGCTAAATCGAACTGGCCTCTAGAGGCTTCTGCGTCAGCCTCACTATGGTACTTCTGCCTCTCTACAAATGCACTCTCTAGATCTGGGAAACTTCCTCCAGCCTCGCTGTCCCTGCCCCTCACTCATTGCAGCTATTGTTGCTCTCTGGAAATCAATCTGCCAAGGAAATCGAACTTTTGGTCTGTCTTCTCCAAGTGTCCATCGACATCTTCTTATAATCCACAATTGGAGCACCAACAGTCAAGATTAAAACTTAATCAATGGCTAGGATCATCTCTGGATCCATCCATGTGAGTTTCTTGACTATTCTCACCTTATCTCAATTAATAATGATTATGTACCATATTCCCTAAGTTTAGACTTAGGAAATATTTAAAAACATGGTTAATAATCTAATTGAGACAATTCTAGGTGAAATTTCCAAAAACGATTTCTAGGTTTTTGAGATCTCATGTATTCTAGCCTCTCCACCAAACTTCGTGGCTAGAACACATTCAATGCTACAAAAACTAACACTCCCTCTTAGCAAATAATGTGTTTTATTGTTGAACACCTTGTCACAACATCCTATCTCTGCATCATCTCCTGTCACGATGCTAATGTCTGGCTATTGCTGCCCACCAACTACGCACACCACTGATATACGTTGCATTTGTGTTGCTACTAACCCTGTTGTATTGATACCAACACTGCATCTGCACTGCAACTCTGTTGATGCTGCTACGGCAACATCTGCAACTCAAAAACATCCAAAAACATGAATCATCTGTAATAAATATGGTACACTTGTCTCCAGAGTCTCTGACTACTACTAACCTCTGCACTGTCTCTGAAGGATTTGAGTTGCTGCTGACTCTGCACTGTGCCACCTGCACTGCTGCCAACTAGGCACTACGCTCCCCAGCGTGCGACTGCTACTAGTCTCTGCAACTGTCACTCTGGTATCTGACTACATCTACAGCCACTGATACATCCTGCGACTGAATAATTTGGGCCCTCGTAGCCAGGTACTGATCCATGAGGTGGACTCCTCAAGAACCCTACCCATCTTTGTAGCTCTATGGGGCTACAACTCCAAATCACCCCACCTCACTCCTAGAGGCATGTGGGCAATCATAACGAAGCCTTCCTCCAATCTAGAGGACAGCCTGTCGATCTCTATTGAAGTAGCATGTTGGTCCTGCTTCTTTGTCTTGTCCTTCTTCCTGAGAGGACATTGCGTTTTGTAGTGACCGAGCTCACCACACCTGAAGCACTTGACCTTTGACAGGTCCTTCTTCTTCTTCTTTTGCTCCCCCTGCCCCCTAATTAGGACCCTTAGATGTGACAGCCATATTCTCCTCCTCCTTCACCACATTCGATCCGTTACTACTACCGCCACTGATGGAGCTCTTTAACAGAGCTCGTCTCAACTCCTCCTGCTGCAAATCAATCCACATCGTGTCCCACCTTGGCAATGTATCTCCAACCAAGATACTCTGGACGAATGACTGCCACTCCTCTGAGACACTGTTGAGTGCCAATCGCACTAGCTCTGTAGGTTGAGGCGCCGCCCCAACAGCTGCTAACTGGTCTCAGAACTCCTGAATCCTGGTGAGGAATAGATCTATGCCTTCCCCCTTCTGCATCCTGATGCATCTTAGCTTCTCCTCTAGGAACATCTTCCACTGCTCAGAAGTACCCTAGTATAACGTGGAGAGAGCATCCCACATCTCTTTGGTCGTTCCCTTGGCCGCTATATGTGAGACAATATGGTCCCAGACTCTATCCAAGATCAACCGCTTCGCTCGCGCCATCTCCTTCCTATATTCCTTTAGCTGATCTGCATCCTGAGGAACTGCGACTACATTATCAATGTAGGGTTTCATGCCATATTCATCTAGGAGGAAGGACATCCTATCCTTCCAGATGACGTAATTGGATTATCTGTCCAACCTACCCTAATCTCGAAGCCCTGGAGTGGCCATCTCAAAAATTGTCGAAAACTCCCTCTTTCCCTTTGATTGGTTGTTGCTTTGCTACTCGCACTCCCTTTTGAAATGCGTGGCTTTGCTATCAGTTCCAATTTGCCTAGAAATTCAAACTTTTGAGACTCGAAGTTCCCTGAGGAAAATTTTCCCTTTGCTGTGTGTGTTTTTCTCTCTTCCACCCGACATTGGCTTTGCTCTATCAAACTGCTGCAAAACCCTCTGCGTCCAAGCAGAAATTTGCCTAGCGCAAATCTGAGTTGCTCCCTTTGCCTGCTCGAATCACTCAAACTAGAAAATCGAATTTTTCTGCCTCACTGCACCGAAAAATCGAACTTTCCACAAGCAACACGATCTGCCTGGCAATGGACTGCGTTGCCTCTAGGAATTTTGGCCTCTTGCTCTTACTGAATAGCAAAATTCCTTCTTTTGCTTCTGAGCTCCCCGGTTGATCAATCACGCTCCGATACCATGTGAAAATTCCAAAACTGAAATTCTATTGTAGCAACTAGTATTATTTCTCCTAACTGATAAATTAATTATTCAGTTTATTGCTACGGCAATATTGAAATAAATACACCACAATCTTCACAAATAAAATTCTGCGAAAATTAAATAGCGTTGGAAACTGAGAAAATACTAGCACACACACATAAAAATGACATCGTTACTTTTTGGACAATTGTCCCCGGAAAAAACTCAACTTGGGAAAATCGGTGCAGCAGTTGAGGGTTTTATTATTATGCAGTAGTGAGAGAATTTCTGAGTACAACTGGATGTCAAAATCTGGCAATCCTACAGAGAAAAATACTGACAAAATTCTAGTGAGGAATTTTCCTCACCCCACAGGCAAATCCAGGCTCTAACTACACCTCCAAGTGAGTCATCCAAACTACCTCTGCGCTAGCCTGCATCACCCTAGCGCAATATCTGCCACGCTTAACCTGAATTAGCTGCTCTTGTAGTCGTTTTGTCTGTCACTGGCTGAGAAACTGTCTCTCCAGCCTTCTGGATCCCTTTCCCGGCCTTTGGAACTGAAACTCGACTTCTCCCCAGCTAAATCGAACTAACCTCTAGAGGCTTCTGCGCAGCCTCTGCATCAGCCTCACTATGGTACTTCTAACTCCCTGCAAATGCACTCGCTGGATCTGGAAAACTTCGTTCAGCCTCACTGTCCCTACCCCTCACACAGCACTTCGATCTTTGGCTCTCTAACAGTTGTTGCTGCTCTCTGGAACTCGATCTGCCAAGGAAATCGAACTTCTGGTGTTCTGGTGTGTCTTCTCCAAGTGCCAATTGACCTCCTCTTATAATCCACTGTTGGAGCACCAACGACCACTTAATCAATGGATAGGATCATATCTGGATCGATCCGTGTGAATTTCTAGACTATTTTCATCTTATATCAATTAATACTGATTAATTAACCATACTCCCTAAGTTTAGACTTAGGAAATACTTTAAAAAACAGTTAATAATCTAATTGAGACACTTCTAGGTGGAATTTCCAAAAATGATTTCTGGGTTTTGGAGATCTCGTGTATTCGAGCCGCTCCATCAAATTTCGTGGCTAGAACACATCCGATGCTACAAAAACTAACATGTACCACTCATAATTTTTTTTCTTAAATTTGCATTTCGAGAGTCCTTAGTTGTGTTGTATGGAACTAGCCAGTTCTGTACTGAACCGACCTTTTCCATCTCTGTGCCACCGGTATGGTTAGGGCCTCAAAAGAGTTGGACCCACCAGTTCAACCGGTTCTGGTCCAGTTCCGATTTCGCTAAACTATATTATGTGAATATTGAGCTGTCATAATGATACAGTTCAGGTTGTAGTGTTTTCTCTCACTCTGAGAATTTTCCAGCACCCGAATCTACAGGGTTGCAATCAAAGCAGCCAAATTTTGCTATGATATGATTTTCCCATTTAAATTAAAGTATATTTTACAATCTGAAAGGGAGAAAGAGAGAGCATTCATATAGCTAACCTGAAGGCGTCTTATGCATCTCAGAATTTGATCAATGGCATCTCGACACCATAAACGCACATCAGTGCAAACTTGATCATTTCGACTTCTTGCAGTATGAAGCTTTTTTGCTGGCTCTCCAACCAAATCTGTAAGAGCTGCTTCTATATTCATGTGAACATCTTCTCTGTCAGCTCTCCAAATAAACTCCCCACTTTCAATACTTCTCTCAATATCAGCTAGACCTTTCAGTATAATATCTCTATCTTCTGCAGTTATAAGACCCTGAGACAAAAAGGCATATCACAAGTCTGAATAAAAAATACATCCCTCAAATATTCATTTATAAACGAATATAACTACAAAGGATGGGGGTTACATCAAGGCATTATAGTAGAGTATGCTGCCAAAAACAAGACTCACAAAAGTTTACAAGAGAACAAACTACATCTCTCTCATAACATAAATCCACACAAAAAGAAACAAAAGACATAAAATGATAATAATTGCACCAACATTTATGCTAAAGGAAGAGAGTTAGCATTCTCATTGTATGTCTGCTACACTGTCAACCAACTGGCATTAACAACAAGCTATCATTAACAGTTCCATCTATATAGTTGTCTCTACTCATAAATCAGTGATTGACTTTGTGGCAGCTGCAAGCTATGGTGTTTGAAAGCAGTGTATATATTAAGAGAAGATAATTTGATTAATGCCCACAAACATAGGTCAATGGGATTAAAAGAGTACATCCAATGAAAATACAAAGTGGGAGTGTTAAAGCACAACTCCTAGATCAATGCTAAAAGAAGAAAAAAGACAAGTGTAGAAAATAATTATCATCACAGTATAGATGCATGATCCAGCATCCTGGAATCTCTTGAAGGAGGTGGGGTCCATCCTGCCTGATAGTTCTTTCAAGCTCGCAGAGGGATGCTCCTGCTCTTTCTCAAAATGATGTGTATTCCCCTTGCCAGGGACCAGAACTGCACTGCCCTTGATGGCCTCAGGGTCCCCTCCTTCCTTCAGAGATATTGCTCTCAGCATCTGCAGTCCCTCCCAGTGTGCAGTAATCTCTTGGTGGAAAAGTGCCAGAAGGTTCTCTTTGTCAATTTCAACCCCCTGATGGTTAAGACCAATGAAACTTATTACAGCTCCTGAGGGCTGATTTGTAGACCCAACAGTTTTTGACCAAAACTAGTTGATCCCCATTCTTGGATTTCCAACTCAAGGAAGCTCTTTCCATAGAGGATGTTATAATTTATCCTTGTGCAAAGGGTTTTTAGCTTTTTTCATTGTGAATTTTTTATAGCCAATGGTAGAGAAGAGGGTCCTTGGTTTTGGAGTAGTGCTGGTTTATTCATGCAATCTTGCAACCGATCCCATTAGGGTAAGGCTTCCAGATTCCATTTAGGCAACTGATGTGTGTCTCAAAAGATTTATTTCAATCTCCCAAGAATTCCAGACAGTTATTCACCTTGACAAGGATCTGTGTCGAGGTGAATTTGGGCCCTAGTCTTCCAGAGAAAATCCTTCTAGATGTTGATCGGGTAGTCTGAAATCTGACGTTGGACTACAAACACTTTTATTTCAGGTGCATATCCTGTTTTGAGACTGATCACCTGACCACTTCCTGTCCTAAACAGGTTTTTGAGGCTGCTCCTACAAAGGAATAGGAAGAAACGCAAGTCCACTTGGTGGAAAGGTGAAGAATTGCATCATCATATAATTGGCTCAAATCCCTCAGATAAAGAGAATGGGAAATTGCAGTAAGCTCCAACATACAACAATAATTCTGGAACAGACCAAGGAGGTTCAGCCTCTGCCTGGCAAAGATCCTTCAGCATACTAGGAGGATAATAAAAATCTCCTTGATGAGTCCCTGCTGCAGGAGAAATAGATTGAAGTGAAGAAAAAAAAGGAAAAGAAGGATAGCACTGCTGAGAAAGAGGCTCTTCAGTTTTAAGAGATGTTACCATGTGGGGCTCATCATCTTCTTTTGATATGATAGCCCAGACGTCTTTGTTTAAGGGAAATTCATTGAGAAGAAACAAAGGGAATTTTCTCAGCAGTCAGATGACTATAGAGATTCAAAGTGTTGAGATCAGGCAAGTCATATTAACTCTGTCAGAAGAGCACTCGGTATTGTCTTGCTGTAAGTTTTATTCACGCATCAGGTGTAGTCAGGGTGGTGTTCTTGTACATGTTTTGGTTTGTGAATGCCAGTGGCTGCTATCCAAGTTCTGTACATTATAGCCAGGATGCCTTTAACACCAGAAGGAAATTTGGGCTTCCTACTTTCCAGATATGTATGTAACTTTTTTTTTAAGTTAATATAATTTTGTTTCTATTAAAAAAAAATAATGCACGATCCAGCATATCAATATATGTTCCAAAAGTATTAGCAAGGATATAAAATATGTCCCCATTTGTGTCCCTTATGTTATGACAATCACAGTACAGAAAGCTTCTGTATTATAGAATGATTCCTATTTGGGGAATAATTGCCAGGTAGAATAGATATCCCACATATACTTTAGCATGGTAAAAATTAGAAGAAAAATTCTTGTATATAAAAGTATAATGAAGATTACTGGGTAAATAAAAAGCCATGGTAGCATCAGTTCTGAGTCAGAAGTAATGTCCCTTACAATACACAGAAACAGTTTCAAATCATGAATTGGGTTCACAACCATGCTGAAATAAATGTAGTCTCAGAGTTAGTACAAAGTAACCAAAAGACAGGCTTTTAATAACAAAAGCAATGTTCAAGCCTCCAGTCGACAGTTTTATATTTCCAAATCTGAATCCTAGGAAGTTCTCCAGGGTCAGTAAAATGGCATTGAATGCACTAAATTTCAACATGTAATTCCCAAAATATCAATCATAAAACTACATGCCTTTCTCCTCAGGTTTGTTCCCCAAATGCTCTAAATGTTCAAGTGGTCTTGTATAAGTATAATTTATTTCCCCATTTCCTTATGCATCCATACAATCACATTGATAGAGGAATATTCGATCCAAATTCTACGTTGAGTAAGATACAAGCTTGAAACATTCAAATAATTATATGGCCTAGCTCTGTACAAAGTCATGAAATTGCTAAACTTTGTGATTTAAGAATGAAAATTTTGCATAGGACAAAAAAACTAAGATGAGTATTGAAACCAATACATCTACCATAATCATATTCTGAAAAGCAGAAGGCAAGAATAGATAACAGAATAGATTAAAATAGAAACTTTATCAAACCATACACGAGGTCGACTGGCCTATAGGACCAAGATACTTACATGCATAGCTTTCTTTCTAGGAAGTGTCAAAATCCTCTAAGTCATTCTATGTGAAAGAGACTTTGCTAAGCATTTAAATGAACTGGAAATATCGTTTACAAAGCTTTCTCCACAAGGTTGGTCCAAGTGATGAAGGCTTAAAACATCTTTGCAGTCAACAGTAGTTTGTCGGGTCAATGAAATCAGGTAGCTGATACAGCCCCAATGCTATTGGAATCAGATAGACCACTCAGTTCAACCCTCACAGAGTCTGGACCAGTTAGTCAGTTCCACCTGTGAAGTTTGAACCAGCCAGCTTGGGCCACTTCGAATCTGGACCAGCCCTTGTATATCAAATCTTCAACCCAGTTTTCCAGTCGCATTTGGTCCATTTTTAGTCTAACTCTCAGTCAGTCATGAGAATAATTTCCCTTTGCAAATTCCTTAGCTGATTGAGAACCACACTTCTTTGCATCGACCAATTACGTCAGCAAGAAAATGTAGTTAACCCATGGCCTTTAGGCCTCTATGATCGGTCCATAAACGGGTCAATGGCAGACTAATAGGGTTTCATCATCCACCCCCATGCTTTCAAGTGACCTTATTTGATCCTTTTGGACAGGGTGATTTCAAGAGTGCCCCCAATACGTAAGACCACTACGAGCAAAATTGTTACCAGAAAGACCATTATCATCTTTGACAGCCAGTATGGACCTCCCAAGCCACAGTTAGAATGTGGATGGCCTAATAAACACAGGGTCACCAGAACCACTATGACTGAAACATAAGCAAATAGACCATGATGATCAAAAAATTCATTACCACCAAGTGCAGACCTCCTCAATCACAGTGAGAAAGTGAATGCCTGATAAACATCAAGTCTTCGAGATTGCTATGATTAAAATCACAATCAAATATACATAATGATCATAAATTCATTAGCTGCCAATGCAGACCTCCCAATCCAGTGGAGAATATGGTTGCCTGATAAGCACTATGGAAATGGAAACACTTTGAGCATAATTGCAAGCGGATAGGCTGTAATAATCAAATTTCCCTAGTAGAAAGCTCAAACCTCCCGAAGCCATGGTAAAAAGATGGATGCCTGATAAGCACCACCTCACCAAGACCTCTATAAGAAAAATCGTAATCGAGTAGACTGTTACGATCAAAGAAAACAGCAGCCTCTGGTGCAAACCTCCCAAGCTACGGTGAGAATGTCGGTGCTTAATAAACCCCAAGTCACAAGAATTTCTATGAGTGAAATTGCAAGTGAATGAACCACGATGATCAATTCATTCACTGCAGGAGCAGATCCCCCATGCTAGGAATGCATTATGTGGATGCCTAAAAAGGTCACCGGAACTCCTATGAGACACGAGGATCAAAAATTAGTTGGCAGCTTGTGCAGACCTCCCAAACCACCATGAGAATGCAGGTGCCTAATAAGCATAGAATTATCTTTAAGCCCTGAGCTTTGCCAGTTCTTGAAACTAAAAAAGACAATTACTGTAACTAGCCCCACTGGACTCACTGGCGAACCACCCCCACTAGCCATTAGAACACACCCACTTCCCTGAGAAGAAAATGCAATTTAGCAACCATGAATGAGTGCATTTTGCAAACCTCCCAAACCACCATGAGAATGTAGGTGACTAATAAGCATGGAATTATCTTTAAACCCTGAGCTTTGCCAGTTCCTGAAACTAAAAAAGACAATTACTGTAACTAGCCCAACTGGACTCACTGGGGAAACACCCCCACTAGCCATTAGAACACTTCAACTTCCCTGAGAAGAAAATGCAATGTAGCAACCATGAACGAGTGCATTTTGCAAATCCCCGATGGGTTTTAGAACAAATGAATAGTAACAGTGCAATATATCCAGGGTCATTGCAATATGAGAACGATCAAGTAATTTATCGAACCACTGAAGGCAAAACTGCAAGTTACCTGTTGGGCAAGCATAGAAGCATGAGCTCTGCTGCCATTAATGTCCTGCTTGTAGAGTCGCTTGTCGTACGAGACTGATTCGCTGAACTTCTCAACAGCATCTGTAACGCTATCTTGAAAGCGCCCTCCCCACAGCTTCACTTCCTTTTTCTGCTTCTCCGCCTCCTTTGCCATCGCATCGACAGAACACGTTATCCTGGAGCTGTAACTTGGGCTGTTTCCTTTTAGAGGCCACTTAACCTTAAGGCCAACAATGCCCTTGGGAATGGCTCTTAAACACGTATCAGGGGAGGGAAGAGGACCTGCCATGAATTTACTCTGCGTGGCTATTGTTTCCATTTTGTGTGCTCTCTCAATACAGAGGAGACACAATCATGCACGCACTAATAGCAGTACTTACGAATACATGAAACAGAAAATTGTTATCCAACGGGATTTAACATAAGTTTACGTACACTGTAGCAATTAAAATTAAATTACGGATCTTTCAACTGGTTATGAAGTGTTGGCATTGATACCATCTTCAAATTGTTTGTGATTGATTAGTGAAAGTTATTAGTGTATAGAGGTGGATGATTGAGAGATAGCAAATGCTCAATATTTGTTTAAAGTGTATTTGAGTTTCAAATGCAATATTTGAGTTTCAAATGCAATATTTGAGAAAGACTACATGTAAGTTAAAGGTAGTAGACTATTACCAACGCTCTCATAACTTTCATTTTATGATTTTGTTGATTATCCATGTATCTTTTTGTAATCATTTTAAGTGTAATTTGTTGAGGGTAAGTGTAATTGGTTGATGATGAGTTTTTTTTGGTTAGGATATTTTAATATATAGGAAATAATTAAATATAATTTGATCTAGCGTAGAGTTAGGTAAAGTATGTTTCTTTATTATGTACTTTTGTAATTTATAATCTGACGGTCACGATATGTAGTGATTTGACAGTTCATTTTCTCCTCGATATTACTGACATGTGATCTGTGGTTTAACACCCAATTGGTCCATAATCTCTATTTAAAGGGCATGGAAAGTCATTTGTCTAGTGACCATTTATGAAAGAAGCTTATATAAATTTTATTTTTTTATATTAATAAATTGTCTGAAGTGGTCGCGTTGGCTCACGTTGTGGACTATTTCTCATTTTGAAGGTTTTAACCACGTCAAATACTGGTGTACTGATATATGATCTATTTGTGAGCAGTGACCTTTGGTGTTTGATATAAGGAACTTACCCTGTAAATTCCTACATAATATCAGAGTTGTTTTGAGTGTCGCATTCGTTGTTGATTCAAATCTGAAGTCAGTAAGACTGTATGTGATTGTCGTTTTCCATATCTATTGTTTCTTACCACTTTCAGGTCGGGAGAACTACTATGTTGTGTTTAGAGTCTTTGTTCTAGTGAGGAACCCCTTTTGTTTCATGCGAAAAAGTTTATGGTTGCCCAAGTTATGTCATTTTAGATCTAGAGGTATAAAGTTTTTTTTTTGCAGTTATATTTATTTATCCCTTTGTTTATTTCGGTTTATAGTCTTTTTTTAATTACTGGATATATACCCTTTTCTCTGTATGTGCTCTTTGTTTTGCGTTGTGTGCGATATGGCAAACCAAGAACAGAAAGATGAGATTTTTTTGTTTCGTATGCTCTTTCCCCGTGACTGTGTGCAACCTTGGGAAATCATAAATAGCGAGAAAAATATAGTTGTCGGATGGATTAACCTGAACTCTAACGTTTTGTCGTAAGGCTTGTATTTTTTTTTTTTTTGCATGGTTGTTGTTTTTTTCGCCCAAAAAAAAAAAAAAAAAAAAAGGAAGAAGAAGCATGCACACCAAAGAGCAAAAAAAAAAAACCTCTTCCTCCTTTCAAACAATTACAAAATCTTTTTACTAGCTCACTTGGTGTGAAGTTATTTGAATAGAGGTTTTGGGTTAACTCTCTTTGTCAAACTTCTTTTTCTAAAAAGTTTTTTTGTCAAGTTGTTTTTTCTTAAAAAACTTTTAGCAAGTTGTCTTTTTCTTTTAATAAGGTCTTTATTTAAAAGGCACATGTAAAAGTGAGTGACTTATTTATAAAAGTGGGTCACATAAAATAGTATTTTTTTTAAAATGAACTTATTACATTAAGTTTGGAAAAGGGTGGGAATTTTTTTTAAAGTACAACTTCATCATCAACTTTCAACCTATCACGTAACTACTCGGCATCTATTACAACTTTTTTTTTCAAAAAGACATAACTTCTTTTTCCGGAAGCCGTTTTCAGAGCCTTTTTTTTTTAACCAACCTAATTTTTCGAG
This sequence comes from Pinus albicaulis, assembly GCA_034641835.2. Taxonomy (NCBI): domain Eukaryota; kingdom Viridiplantae; phylum Streptophyta; class Pinopsida; order Pinales; family Pinaceae; genus Pinus; species Pinus albicaulis. The sequence continues at coordinate 146,628,476 of CM076582.1, forward strand.
ATCTTTCCGTTGGAACAATTAGTTTCAACATTTTCAGTTTTAGTTTTTAAAAATGGAAAATGCATACCCGGTTATTCTTAACTGCACCAATTATTTCCAATGGTTATCCTACATGGTAGACTTACTTAGAAATAAATGGCTTTATATAATAGTCTTATGACAAGAATATAAACCTACCGATGCAGATAAAACGGCTAAATGGGAAAATAAACAAAATCAAGCACGACGGTTGATAGGAATGTCTATTGCTAAAGATCTTAGATTTCATATCTATTAAATTGACTCCCCTGCTGAAGCTATGAAAAAACTAAATATTGTTTTTGGCATTAAAAATTAAATCAAAACCCACCAGCTTGAAAACGAGTTTCTTACTTTGGACCCCAATAATTTCTCCTCTATTGAAGATTTTTTGTTCAAATTTAAGACCCTTTGACTTCTTTTAGAAGGTTGTAAGGTCAAAAAGGAAGATGGTAGTCTTATCTATTCCATTCTTGCTAAGCTAGGCCCTGCATACTCTGTATTTGTTTCCACCTTCCATTCCACTAGAAAAATCCTCAATTCTCAAGGAACAGCCTACAAGTCCCCATCTTTTGATGTCTTTTGTGATTTTTTGATAAGAGAAAAAGATAAACTCTTACACCTTGGTCTTATTAATACTGGAAACTCTTCTAAGAAAGCCTTAGCAGTCCAGTAGCAACCATATCCAAAGAATCCTAAGAAGCAGCATCCTAAAAATAATGGTCCTAAACCAAACGAGGGTCTTAAGCAATTTCAACCGCAAACTGAAAAAACAACTCAACAAACTGATAACGCAAATAAAAACAAAGGGAAGAAGATAAATAGACATTGCAACTTTTGTAATCATGATGGCCACGTAGAGTCAAAAAATTTTAAGAACATGGAAGTCTTGGAAGCAGCAATGAAAAAGCACAACATTTATTTGGAGAACTCTTCAACTTCATCTTCGGGAATGACATTTTCTGTATGTGGTTGTCAAGCATCAAGATCTAGTTATGCATTGAATGTATCTTCTTCTTCTCATTCTCATTAGTGGCTCATTGATTCTGAAGCCTCTTACCACATGGCCAAAAATAAAGCCATGTTTTCTTCTTTAAATGATTGTAACACCAAAAATATTTATGGTGGTGCTGATAGATATCTTAGTGTTGTAGGGTCTAGAACTATTCATCTAGATAAAGGTCAGTTTAAAGATGTATTGTGTGTTCCTACCTTGTCCTGCAACCTTCTATCTGTTTATCAGATAACTCATTCAGGTGAAGGGAAAACCGTAGAATTCTCACCTCATGATGTTGTAATTAAGGACCTAAGAGATCCTAGACATATTTTAGCTATTGGAATTGTTGATTATTCTAAAATGTTGTATAAGTTTTACTAATTTGGGTCATCATGTATTCCCTTCGTTTTTGTTGCTCATAATGATGAAGTGAGCAAAATTTGGCATGAGCGATTTGGCCACTTAAACTATCGCTCTCTTCAAACTCTATGTAAAGAAAATATGGTGACAGGTCTTCTTATGGTATCTTTGCCGAGATGGTGTTTGTTTCGGTTGTATACTCGGAAAACATCATCAGGATATTTTTGACAGATGTGCCTCTTGGCACACTTCAGCCCCTTTGCAGCTTGTGCACAATGATTTATGTGGTCCACTTCCAATTGTTTCTTTTTCTGGCTACAAGTACTTCTTAACTTTCATTGATGATTCTTCTAGCCGCACTTGGGTATACTTCTTAAAACTCAAGAGTGAAGTTTTTAACATGTTCTTGACCTTTAAGGCCTTTGTTGAGAAACAATTTGGACATCAAATTCTTGAGTTAAGATCTGATAATGGAAGATAATATGTTAACAACAAATTTATCAACTTTTGCATTGAGCATGGCATTCAAATGCCACATATTATTATGTATACTCCACAACAAAATGGTGTAGCTGAAATGAAGAATTGCACTCTAAAAGAATTGGCTAATTGTATGCTTCAATCTAAATGACTTAGTCTTAATTTTTGGGTAGAAGCCATTAACTATGCAAATTACATAGTAAATCACACTCCTACTAAGGTTTTAAGGAACATCACTCCAAAAGAAGCCTGGAGCTCAATCAACCCAGATGTAAGTCGCTTTCGTGTTTTTGGAAGTGAAGCTTGGGCCCATATTCCAGATGAGAAACATGAAGCCTTAGAACCTGAGAGTGAAAAATGCATTTTTTTTGGATATTCTGAAGATGTCAAAGAATATAGACTTCTTCAACCCAAATCTAAAAATGTAATCATTAGAAGAGATGTAAAATTTGATGAAAATATATTGGCCTGCAAGCCTAGTTCGGCGAGCGTGCCACCTTTGGCCTGTGAGCCTAATTCGGCATATGTGCTACCTCTCTCTATCTCTTCTACTCCTGACAGCATTCCTTCTAGTTCGGATGATGACAGTGAGGATGAAAATCCTCCTCCACCTCCTCAGGATCTTCCTTTAGCTCCACAGCTTCCAAAATGGGTCCGCTCTACTCGAGATGCAGCAAGTTCTCTTGTAGGTGACCTTGCAGATCAATGTTGTACACGTTCTTAGTTCGACAGAGCCTCTTCCTTATTGGCTCAAGTTCCATAAAATCTTGATCCATACACCTTTGAAGAAGCTCCAGGTCATCCAAATTTGGATGTAGCTATGAATGAATAATATTGTTCCTTATTGGCAAACGATACTTGGGATCTTGTTCCTCTTCCAAAGGGAAGAAAACTTGTCAGATGCAAATTGGTTTACATAACAAAGTTTGGACCAGATGGAAAAGTGGATAAACATAAAGCTCATCTTGTTGCTAAAGTATTTTCACAAGTTGAAGGCATTAACTATACTGAAACCTTCTCCATTGTTGCCAAAATGAATTCTATCCACCTTGTTTTTTCCCTTGTTGCCTCCTTTAAATGGGAAGTCCATCAGATGGATGTTAAATTCACCTTCTTACATGGGGACTTGCATGAAGAAATCTACATGGAACAACCCCCTAGCTTTATCAAAAACGACTCTAGCCTTGTTTGTCACCTTAGGAGTCTCTCTATGGTCTCAAACAAGACCCTCGGGCTTGATATGCCAAAATGGATAACTTTCTCTTGGATAGTGGCTTTTCTAGATGTCATTCTGACAACATTGTCTACACTAAGAAAGTGGGTAAGTCCTTAATCATCCTTGTTCTTTATGTTGATGATCTTATCCTTACTGGTAGTGATCCCAACCATATAAACCATGTGAATTATAACCTCAAAAAGAAGTTTGAAATGACAGACTTAGGACACTTCCATTATTTCCCTGGTCTTCAAGTCTTGCAATCCAAAGAAGGTATTACCCTTTCTCAGTCCAAGTATGCATGTGATCTTCTATGCCACTTTCACATGGGAGACTATAAGCCAGCCCCTTCTCCCTTTTAGTCTAGAGTCAAGCTTTCAATCACTTGTACTTCCCCTAAAGTTGATGCTACCTTATACCATCAACTTGTTGGCAAACTTCTGTATCTAACCCATACCCATCCCGACCTTTCCTTTGTCATTGGTATTGTTACTCAGTTTATGCACAAACCTCATGAAATTCATTGGAAAGCAGCTAAAATAATACTTCGATATATTTGAGGTACAATTCAGTTCGGGATTCATTACAGTGCAAGATAATCTCCATTGTTGATTCATCTCACTGATTCTGATTGGGCTGGTGACCCTAATGATCGAAAGTCTATTGCGGGTTATGTATTCACTCTTGGTGCAGGACCTATTACATGGTCTTGTAAGAAAAAAAGTGTCATCTCTCTTTATTCGGCAGAAGCAGAGTATTATGGTGTTGTTGAAGCCAACAAGGAAGCCCTATGGCTTTGTCAAATCATGTATGAATTTGTTCTTGATTTGATCAAGTGCTTAGTGTTAAGCTCAAAAAATGAAGTGCTCATAATCGATCAGAACCTAAACGACCGCGAAGTGCTCATCACCAAAAATCCAGAGCAATTCTTTCATCGAAAACTGACTCCATATAAGGAAGATAGAGCTTGATGTTCATTTTCCTAAACAACTAAAAAATTTGCAGAAATTGCAAAATCATGACATGGCAGCCTAGTCAGCAAAAAAAGAATATTCCCGAAATATTCCTTCAATTTTCCAATTGACACTATGACAAGTGTCACTTCGTGGTTGGTTGCTGAGTGCGTGACTTGTTGTAATTTCATTGGTTGGGAATGAGCCAATGGGATGAGGACACGTGGCTAGCCCGAAGGCTGCCACGTGCCCCCCCCCCCCAAAGACCAAAATTTTTGGTTAAGTGCAAAGGTCAAATGTTATTTTAGAGTGGAAAAATTTATATTGGCAGAAGGGCGGAGGTCAAGGTCGACCCCGCGACCTCCCCCACACAAACAACATAACTTAGCACTACATCGCACCATCGTTTCTTACTATACAATGCCATTCAAATATATTTGTATTAACACCGTTTGACCCGCGGGCCAAGGAGGGGGCTAGCCCCCTCACAATAAGACCAAAGCATATGACCTCGGCAGAGCTCCATTTAAATGCACGGAGTTAAAACGTTAAACACATTTTATTAGCATTAAACCACATTTAATAAGCGCTTATCCAAAATAATGTGGATTATGCTAATTACGCCATTAGCGCGCTAATCTATAGTTAAAATCACACTGAACTTAAGTAATTCGAGTTTAATTCAGCAGTGGAGTTGGTGAAGTCTGCCAATTTCGGCGAGAACTCCAAAATTAGCGGAGTTAACTGGAGTTGCTCTAGTTTTAGTGGAATTTTCTTAGGAAAAACTGAAGGAGCCATAAATTTGGCATATTTCGACTAAATTGGGCTCAAGAAGAGTCTATCCTAGCAGATTTGGACATTCTGAGCATGTTGGAGCAAGTTTCAAGAGTAGTAGATGATTGTAAACAACACTTTTTTCCATTTTGAGCTAATATAGAGGCTCAAGTCATGGAAGCTAGAGCAAGGAGATGTAGCCCGGGAGGGTGAACTCCTTCATCAAAATATTGTGTTAATGGATCATTTGATGGTTTGTTGTACATTTTATTGTTTTTGTTCAATACTTTGTTTTAATGATTAAATGATTATGAATTTAACATAAAACATGACACAATTACATGCTTAACGCTCACAAACACCATAAGGAAACCTATGCACATGAAGCAAATGATCAGCAATTATTTATAAATATGAAGATGAAATTAGCACAACAAAACTAACATTTAGATTCAGATCAAGGTGGTATCAGAGCAAAGGTTATTTGCTTAATATTTGTGTAAGAAGGGTTTTAATGGTTGCAAATTTGTGGTGCTTACAAGGTTAAAGTTGCAGAGATGAGAAGGGAAACTGTTGGTTGCTAGTCCTAAGGTTAGGACCAGAAGAGGGAGAGCCACAAGGCCACCATCTCCACCCAAAGTTTCACTCACAGTTGCACTTGTAGCACCTCAAGTTTTATCTCTATCTGAGATTGAAGAGGTACAAGTTGCACCAGAAGCTGAGCTTGAATCCATAGCCATCATGTCAGATGTAGGAGAGACTGAAGGTCTTTCAGAAAGGAATCATACAAGAAGGCTTTCTATGACCTAACTGAAAGGGTTAGGATCCTCTTTGAAGAGAGGATCGCCAATATGGTTGGTGAGAATTCTAAGTCTCCACATGGAGAGGGAACCTTAAAAGACAAAAGGGATGAAGAGAAGGATTCAAAGGGTAGTGGAGGAAAGCCTCCTCCATCTCCACCATATTCATCATCATCCTCATCATCACCATCAGCATCATCTTCCACTTCCACAGCCAAAACCACCCATACTCACTCAAAAACCCCAAAAGGAGAAACTCCCTTACTTAAACTTGATGTCAAATTTGAGCTTCCAATGTATCATGGTGAAGTGAATGTAGAGAAGCTGCATAATTGGATTCTTCAATTGGAGGTTTATTGCAGAATTCAAAATCTTCTAGAAGATGACATAAATATTTAATTGGACTCCTTGAGGATGGAGGGATCATCGCTTGTATGGTGGGAAGCAAGGACTCAAGAAGAGATTAAAAATGATGGTAATATCTCAATGTCTTGGTCAAATTTTATTGTTTCCATTAAAAGGCAATTCTATCCTCTAACTTACATGCAAAAAACCATTATGGACTAGCAGAATTTTAGACAATTGAATTTAGGAGAAGAGCTCTTATTTTGGGTTTCAATTTGTATTCTCAATCAACTTTGTTAAATTATATTGGGGGTTTGCACAGTTACCTTAGACATACTATTCTCATGTTCAATCCCACAAACTTAGATGAGGTTTGCGTTCAAGCTACACATCTAGAAGTAAGAGGGAAACAGAGTGCAGATGAGAAAAGTGATAGTTTCCTTGAGTATGAGGGTAAAGGAAATTGTAAGTTTAATGGAAGAGGAAAGAGAAATAGCTCTATCAAAAAAGAGAAAGAGAAACTCACATGCAAACATTATTCGAAGAATGGCCATGATGAAGACCATTGTTGGCAACTCCATTCAAAGCTGAAGCCAAACAAAGTTAAAGCCAAAGAGAAGGGGAAAATTGTTGCAATCATTGAACATGACTTAGGTTAAGATTCAAGAGATGAAACCAAGATTACAGTAATGGGTTTGAAAGGTAAGAACATAGCAAGCACTAGTTCTTCAAGTTGTTCCAATGTAACTCAAGATGAAGATTTAAGAATTGAACTCTTTCATATTAGAGTCGTTTATAAAAATACCAAGACAGACACACTATTTGATAGTGGTTCTCAAGCTAATTTGGTTTTCGAAGACTTAGTTAAGAAGTTAAATCTTGAAATTGTTATAAATCCAAGACCTTATCCTTTAGGGTGGATATGCAAGAATGCAAACTTGCAGGTAACAAGGAAGTGCATTCTAAGGTTTGCAATCAATTCAAAATTTCTTGACAAAGTTGAACTTGATGTAGTTCCTCTTGAGATTTCGGGTATTGTTTTGGGAGGTCCTTATATTTATGATAGGAAAGCAGTATTGCATCACCATGAGAATAAGTATAACTTGTTTAAAGATGGAATTGAGTACATAGTTAGAGTGCATAAGAAGAAGAGAAGTTTGTCTCTTATACATGCAGGAGAAATGAAGAGAATAATGAATGCAAGTCAAAATCTTACTTTGTTAATGATCAAGCATAGAGATGTTTTGAATGAGACCTTGTTGGCAATATGATGCAGAGTGTTGTCCCTGATGGCAACCCACTGAATGAAGATGAAGACATGCGACTGTTGACATGTGTTGTCCTTGATGGCAATCCACCTGATGAAGTTATTCTTGACGTGATGGACTTGGTAAATGATGTTTGTTAGCAATATGATGATGAATATTGTCCTTGAAAGGCAACCCTCTTGATGAAGATAATGGCATCTTACTGGATGAAGTTGTGCTTGATAGAATATGTCTTGATGAACTAAAAATGATGTATCTATAGTGAGTACAGAAGGCAATGAAGAAAGAAATTCAGCATGTGCTAAATATTTGATGAAAAGAGTATGTCTCAAGGCATACGCGGATATGTCTAGGAGAAGTCGCGTATGCACGCGGAAAAGAACGTTCCAAGTCGCGTATGGGCAAAAAGCGCTCAAAAAGTGCAAAACCAAGGGTAACCACCATGGTATTGACCCATTGTATTGGGTAATGATTCGTCTAAATGACCCTGTCCAGGAATACCATCGGAAGTAATGTAGTTTTGGGCTCATGGTATTGTTTTGGCTCATGGTATTGAAAAGGGGGCTCATGGTATTGAAAAAGGGTAAACCTATATAAGGAGAAGAAATTCATTGTGCAAATCATGAGTGTGGGTGCAAGATGTCTGAGCTTGAATGAATACTTCTCTGTGAAGTATATCTGTATGGAAAGGGTAAAGGTTTGATAATAGATCTGAAACTATGATGCACCTATGAAGAAATGATGAAGCTGAATATCTAGATCTGGAATGTATTTGTATCTGCTAGATCTGTTTATGGAAGGCTTAGATCTGGGATGAGGCGAACATCTGTCTGAAGTAAAAGCGTAAATCTGAATTGAATATCTGATCTGAAGAAGTATGCTGCTCTATAATGGTTGAAGATCTATACGCTAGTTCGCTACAGAGGAAGCGCGTATATACGCGGCTTTGCTGAAGAGAAAGCGCGTATGTGCAATGAAATGGGCTCTGTAATATGTACAGAGGTATACGTTGGTTTATGTGAACGGAAGCGCGTATATACCCGACATCAGTGAAAGGAAAGCGCGTATGCAAACTAGGGATTGCTGAAGCAAGGGGTATGAAACATCCGATCTGTTCAACAGACATCGCTATCCGATTCCGTGTCATTCGAATTGGATAAGTATCCGTTGGTGATGTATGTGTTTGAGCTTAAAAGTATGGAGTGGGTCCAGTCTGAAAATATGATGAAACGTGGCCTGCAAGTTGTGTCCTAGAGGAAGCTTTTGGATCCAGTGTGAAAATTGATGAAACGTGGTCCATAGTGGTGCTGAGGGTTGTAGCCTTCAGTCAGGGGGTTGTAGCTTCCTTCCAGGTGAGGCTGGTAAACGAGATCAGGGGGTCGTAGCTCCCTTCCAGGAGAGGCTGGTAAACGAGTCAGGGGGTTGGAGCTCCCTTCCAGGAGAGGCTGGTAAACGAGCACAGGTGGGTGCCTGCGTGCCGGTAGGAGTCTGCGCCAGCACATATGTTGTAAGATGTTTTCTCTATAATAAAATATTGAAGGCTGAGCAACTGCAGCGGTGGTTTTCTCCCGACTTGGGTTTCCACCTAAAAATCCTGGTGTTCATGTGTGATGCTTTGTGTGATGATTTATTCTGTTCTTACTGCACATGTTTACTGTTTATAGAACATCTAATGAATGAATGATGGAATGACATAAGTGAAGAACTAATGGCATAATTAGATCTCTGTCTATACGCGAGTTTTATAAAGGATATCCGCGTATATACGCTAGTTGGCTTCAGCAAAGTAGCGTATGGGTTTTAGAGCATGAAAAAGTAAAAGTTTTGAATATGCAGTAAATACTGATTCACCCCCCCTCTCAGTATTTTTCCCAACAATTTGTATCAGAGTAGGTTCTTCTGCAGAAGCTTGATCGCTTGAAGGAGATCCATCGCAATGGGAAGTCAAGAAGGAGTGATGTCTATAAAGCCACCTCTATTCAATGGAAGCAATCTGATATTCTGGAAGGTACGAACAAAAGCATATATGCAAAGTCTTGGTGCAGATGTATGGGCAATCGTGGAAGAAGGTTATCAATACCCGGCAAGTATTCCTACTGATGCTGCTGAAAGAAAGAAGTATGAAATCAATGCCAAAGCAGTGAATGTCTTATTAGGAAGCATGTATGAATCAGAATTTGCTAAAGTGATGCAGCTACATTCAACAAAAGAAATATGGGACAAAATAATTCTGAGCTATGAAGGAGATACAAAGGTAAAAAGTGCAAAACTCCAAACTCTTAGAATCGAATATGAAAATTTGAAGATGCATAATGATGAAAGTGTTGCCAGTTTCTTTCTTCGTCTAGATGATATTGTAAATCGGATGAAAAATTTGGGTGAAACCATAACCGATACTACTCTGGTGGAAAAAGTCTTAAGATCCTTGACTTCAAAATTTGACTCTAAAGTTTCAGCTATTGAAGAAAGGCAAGATCTGCAAACCCTTACTATTGTTCAATTACATGGTATTCTAACTGCTTTTGAAATGAGACAAGGAGGTCCTTCTCAAATCAAAGAAGCTGCTTTTAAGGTCTCTGCAAGAAGAAAAGAAAAGGAAGTTGTCAAAGAATCCAGCTATATATCCGATGAAGAAGAAGCGAATTTCGTGAGAAAACTCCAACTGGGAACTGGAAGATTCAAGGGTAAGCTTCCCTTCAAATGTTTTGAGTGTGGAAAAGTTGGTCACTATGCTGCTAAATGTCCTTATAAAGAAAAACATGGTAAAGGAAAACAATTTGAAAAGAGGAAGAGCTATTATGCAAATGAAGATGATGATGAAGTGTCCAGTGAAGATGAAGAAGATTCTGACCAAGCTCTACAAGTGCTCATGGCAAAGAAGCAAAAGAAGAAGGTTACTCGAGGAAAGGAGATACCTCAGAAATCATGTATAGAAAAAAATGAAGAAGATGAAATAGATTCTGACGAAGCTCTACAAGTGCTCATGGCAAAGAGGAAAAAGAAGAAGGCTACTCGAAGCAAGGAGATATCTCAGAAAATTGAAGAAGATGAATCTGATAGTGATTTGGGCCCTTGTAATCTTCTTTGTGCAAGCAATGGTGTAGAAAGTGAAAGTAAATTTGTGGATCTAGAACAAGCTATCAAGATCAAAGTTGAAGAACAACAAAAGGAAATTGATAAGAAATATTTTATCTACAAAGAGATGATCTCTCAAATGAAAGATCAAATAGAAATGCTGAATGGACAGGTGGACAAGTATCAAAGGTTTCATACTTATGCATCCAATCGAATTAAAGAACTAGAAGCAGAAATCAACGATCAAAATGCAGATCTCGAAAAATCAAGCAAGAAGAATGAAGGACTTGAAGCTGCAATCATCTCTCTGCAAGCAGACCTTGAAGCATCAAGTAAGAAGAATGAGGAACCTCTACAACCATTTGAAAAGGAAGGCCTTGAAGCAGAAATCATCTCTCTCAAAGAAGATCTGGAAAAATCAAATAAGAAGAATGAAGAGCTACAACAAACATGTGAAGAAAACGAAAATTGGTTGAAAGAAGAGATTTTAAATCTGAAGGATCAAGTAGAAGATGGAAGAAGGAAAGAAGAAAACATGACAAAGCAATGTCAAGCCTTGGAGGTTGAGGTAAACATTCTCAAAGGTAAATTAGAAGAAAAAGTTAAACTTTTGAGGTTTCAAGATAGTACTAATATTTTGGACAATATTCTGAGTAATCAAAGGTCTCCTGCTATCAAACTTGGTCTTGGCTTCCATGAAACTATTAAAGGAGAATCTAGCTCACAAGGAAGTGCTAAAAATTCAGAGGATGTCAATGCAAAACCTGAAGTGTTGAAAGAGACAAAAGGTCAACCAACAATGATGAAATCTCAAAGGAAATCAGTCAATAATGTTGAATGCTTTAAATGTCATAATTATGGGCATGTTGCAGCAAATTGCAGGAGCAGATCATTTCAGCCTCAAACAAACAATTCCTACATAGAAAGGTACTCTGGTTTCTTCAAAGGATATTGTTTTTCATGTAACAAGTATGGACATAAAGTAGCTGATTGTAAAAGGAGGAAGATTAGAAATACTCATTATGATTCTTATGCTTATTTCTCTGGTCACATGAGATGTTATTCTTGTAACAAGTATGGACATGTAGAAAAGGAATGCAGGTTGAACAGACATGAGAAATTGGATAACTTCCAGCACACAAATAGAAAGTTCAAACAAATCTGAAAAAAATGGAAGACCGATCAGAAACGTAGGGAATTCTGACCCTACTGCAGTCATCCGCTTCTAAAGCTGACTTTTCTTATTGACTGCAGGAATGATGTGGGATACATTATAAGATTTAGTAATGTATCGTCACAGGGGGAGCAATGCATGATGACTCTCATGGTTGATTTGATTACTCTGACACTGCATCTGATGTGGAAAAGACAGGTACAGGAGGTACAAGCTCAGGAGGAGATGAAGGAATGTAAAAAAAAATATTTCTATGCTTCACTTTCCATACGCGGGTTCTATTAACAAAATTCGCGTATACACGCGATTTATAGCAGACATAGTCACGTATGCATTGATGATAAGAGAATTTATATGATAGCTGAAGGTCTGGAGCAGAGGTTTAGGGGGAGCATCAGTCTGATTGTTAATGACTGTATTATTGACTCTGTATCAGCTTAGTTTCTCAGTTCTAAATAATGATGATATGATACATGGTTTCTTGTGTTGAAGATTGTGGATGAGTCCTGTTTGCGTGTTGATGAAGAGTATTTGTTGCTGAAATGAAAGTCTTATAATTCAGAGATAAGGACAGATTATGCAGAGATTGTTGCTGATGACTTGCTGATGAACGGATTCAGGTTGCACAAGTTAAGGAAGAGCACTGGTTCAGGGGGAGCAGCAGGTTGAATACTAATGATTGCATTGTTGGAAATATGACTGCTTATTCTTTGTCTTTTCTGTGATAATCATGCTCAAATGATGATGACTTGGTACATGGTTTATTGTGATGAGTTTTTGAGCACTGGTTGCTGATAAGTATCTTTTGTACTCACAAATGGATGAGTTGGATGTCGTTTGATTCATAAATAAGAATAGATCATGCAGGTTTTGTTACTATGGTTGAGATCTTTTTCCTACATATGATACTTCATGTTAAATCTTAAAGATCATGGTGATACTGGACCACATGGATATTTGAAGATGTTGTTCTGGTATGATAATCTCTCTTGGAAAGATTGTATTGACGCTGCAAAGAATCTGAAGGCTTGGTTACTAATGTGCTTATGCTACAACCGTTGGATGACGCTTGAAGACACAACTACATTGTTCTATCTATCTGTATTCCAGGGAAGCATTCAAATATCTCAGAAAGAAGCTGAACACTGTCTTTTTCTCACAAAGGATCAGATCTGGTTAAAATATAGAAGATAGTATTGATACGTGGGTTTCCTGAAACACAGTCGCGTATATACGCGAGTTCATACGTAAAACCGCGTATGTCCGATTGGGGAGCCGACATTTTTGTTTGGAGTCGCCTCTTCGCACGCTCGTTAGTTTGTCAGTATCTCGATACCGTTTGGTATCTCTCGTGTGTTCCAAGCCCATAATTCTATTTCTCTAATGTTTCATAAAGATGCCTCGATGGTTTGTTGGTGAAAGTGTTCGTTGTGGATGCACAAACTAAGGGGGAGCCTTAGTCTTTTGGAAAGATTGCTTGGTTGCATAGATTCAGGGGGAGCATTAGCTTTGTTGAGTATAATGCAGTGTTGGCATTATGATGGTTCTGAAAATATGTTCTCTTTCTTGAGGACTTTCTGGTGTTGGTCTTAAAAGTTATATTTGTAGCTTGATGTAAAGTTCTTGTTGAGACTCATGTTGTAAAATTGTAATATTCAGTCATGTAAGGACTTGTCAATTTTGTAAACCCACTTGGTTGGGTAGCTGAGTCAAATTTTGTAAACCCACTTGGTTGGGTAACTGAGTCAAATTTGTAAACCCACTTGGTTGGGTAGTTCGAGTCTCCATATGTAAATCCACTTGGTTGGATATTTGATGTAAGTATGAGTCTGGTGTGACAGTTCATAGTGAGTCATGTACTTCATCGGGAAAATATGTTTGAAGATTCAGCATGAACTCAGGGGGAGCTTGGTCACTTCAGTATATATCAGATCTGCAGAACGCTTCTTCCACATGCGGAGAACAGGGGGAGAGTATGTTGGTTTTGATCCACCCTTTGCCCTTGATGTCAAAGGGGGAGAGTGCCATGGTGTTTGAATGAAGTCACAAATGGGGCACGTGACATGGTGTCATTGTATTCATCTACGTCCCATGGTGTTTGAATGAAGTCACAAATGAGGCATGTGACATGGTGTCATTGTATTCATCTACCTATCTGTTGTGGTAACCAAACACCATCGTGGTTGCCATCAAGTCCAAAGGGGGAGATTGTTGGCAATATGATGCAGAGTGTTGTCGTTGATGGCAACCCACTGAATGAAGATGAAGACATGCGACTGTTGACATGTGTTGTCCTTGATGGCAATCCACCTGATGAAGTTATTCTTGACGTGATGGACTTGGTAAATGATGTTTGTTAGCAATATGATGATGAATGTTGTCCTTGAAAGGAAACCCTCTTGATGAAGATAATGGCAACTTATTGGATGAAGTTGTGCTTGATAGAATATGTTTTGATGAACTAAAACTGATGTACCTACAGTGAGTACAGAAGGCAATGAAGAAAGAAATTCAGCATGTGCTAAATATATGATGAAAAGAGTATGTTTCAAGGAATACGTGGATCTGTCTAGGGGAAGTCGCGTATGCACGCGGAAATCAACGTGCCAAGTCGCATATGGGCAAAAAGCGCTCTTAAAGTGAAAAAACAGGGGTAACCACCATGGTATTGACCCATTGTATTGGGTAATGATTCGTCTAAATGACCTCGTCCAGGAATACCATCGGAAGTAATGTAGTTTTGGGCTCATGGTATTGAAAAAGGGGCCCGTGGTATTGAAGGCTCATGGTATTGTTTTGGCTCATGGTATTGAAAAAGGGGCCCGTGGTATTGAAAAAGGATAAACCTATATAAGGAGAAGAAATTCATTGTGCAAATCATGAGAGTGGGAGCAAGATGTCTGAGCTTGAATGAATACTTCTCTGTGAAGTATATCTGTATGGAAAGGGTAAAGGTTTGATAATAGATCTGAATCTATGATGCACCTATGAAGAAATGATGAAGCGGAATATCTAGATCTGGAATGTATTTATATCTGCTAGATCTGTTTATGGAAGGCTTAGATCTGAGATGAGCCGAACATTTGTTTGAAGTAAAAGGGTAAATCTGAATTGAATATCTGATCTGAAGAAGTATGCTGCTCTATAATGGTTGAAGATCTATACGCTAGTTCGCCGCAGAGGAAGCGCGTATATACGCGGCTTCGTCGAAGAGAAAGCGCGTATGCGCAATGAAATGAACTCTGTAATATGTACAGAGGTATACGCTGGTTTGTGTGAACGGAAGCGCGTATATACATGACATCAGTGAAGCGAAAGCGCGTATGCAAACTAGGGTTTGTTGAAGCATGGGGTATGAAACATCTGATCTGTTCTGCTGTATTACTGCTATCTGATCTGTGTTGTCTGAATTGATAAGTATCTGTTGGTGATGTATGTTTGAGCTTAAAAGTATGGAAAGGGTCCAGTCTGAAAATATGATGAAACGTGGCCTGCAAGTTGTGTCCTAAAGGAAGCTTTGGATCTAGTGTGAAAATTGATGAAACGTGGTCCATAGAGGTGCTGAGGGTTGTAGCCTTCAGTCAGGGGGTTGTAGCTCCCTTCCAGGTGAGGCTGGTAAACGAGAGCAGGGGGTCGTAGCTCCCTTCCAGGAGAGGCTGGTAAACGAGTCAGGGGGTTGGAGCTCCCTTCCAGGAGAGGCTGGTAAACGAGCGCAAGCGGGTGCCTGCGTGCTGGTAGGAGTCTGCACCAGCACATATGTTGTAAGATGTTTTCTCTATAATAAAATATTGAAGGCTGAGCAACTGCAGCGGTGGTTTTCTCCCTACTTGGGTTTCCACCTAAAAATCCTGGTGTTCATGTGTGATGCTTTGTGTGATGGTTTATTCTGTTCTTACTGCACATGTTTACTATTTATAGAACATCTAATGAATGAATGATGGAATGATATAAGTGAAGAAATAATGGCATAATTAGATCTCTGTGTATACGCGAGTTTTATGAAGGATATCCGCGTGTATACGCTACTTGGCTTCAGAAAAGTAGCGTATGGGTTTTAAGGAATGAAAAAGTAAAAAGTTTTGAATATGCAGAAAATACTGATTCACCCCCCCCTCTCAGTATTTTTCCCAACAATTGGTATCAGAGCAGGTTCTTCTGCAGAAGCTTGATCGCTTGAAGGAGATCCGTCGCAATGGGAAGTCAAGAAGGAGTAATGTCTATAAAGCCACCTCTATTCAATGGAAGCAATCTGATATTCTGGAAGGTACGAACAAAAGCATATCTACAAAGTCTTGGTGCAGATGTATGGGAAATCGTGGAAGAAGGTTATCAATACCCAGCAAGTATTCCTACCGATGCAGCAGAAAGGAAGAAGTATGAAATCAATGCCAAAGCAGTGAATGTCTTGTTAGGAAGCATGTCTGAATCAGAATTTGCTAAAGTGATGCAGCTACATTCAGCAAAAGAAATATGGGACAAAATCATTCTAAGCTATGAAGGAGACACAAAGGTAAAAAGTGCAAAACTCCAAACTCTTACAATTGAATATGAAAATTTGAAGATGCATAGTGATGAAAGTGTTGCCAGTTTCTTTCTTCGTCTAGATGATATTGTAAATCGGATGAGAAATTTGGGTGAAACCATAACCGATACTACTCTGGTAGAAAAAGTCTTAAGATCCTTGACTTCAAAATTTGACTCTAAAGTTTCAGCTATTGAAGAAAGGCAAGATCTACAAACCCTTACTATTGTTCAATTACATGGTACTCTGACTGCTTTTGAAATGAGACAAGGAGGTCCTTCTCAAATAAGAGAAGCTGCTTTTAAGGCATCTACAAAAGGAAAGGAAAAGGAAGTTGTCAAATAATCCAGCTATATATCCGATGAAGAAGAAGCAAATTTCGTGAGAAAGCTCCAACTAGGTACTGGAAGATTCAAAGGTAAGCTTCCCTTCAAATGTTTTGAGTGTGGAAAAGTTGGTCACTATGCTGCTAAATGTCCTTATAAAGAAAAACATGGTAAAGGAAAACAATTTGAAAAGAGGAAGAGCTATTATGCAAATGAAGATGATGATGAAGTGTCCAGTGAAGATGAAGAAGATTCTGACCAAGCTCTACAAGTGCTCATGGCAAAGAAGCAAAAGAAGAAGGTTACTCGAGGAAAGGAGATACCTCATAAATCATGTATAGCAAAAATTGAAGAAGATGAAACAGATTCTGATGAAGCTCTACAAGTGCTCATGGCAAAGAAGAAAAAGAAGAAGGCTACTCGAAGCAAGGAGATATCTCAGAAAATTGAAGAAGATGAATCAGATAGTGATTGGGGTCATCCTTTGCATGATCTTGGTGGTACAAACAATAATGAAGTTTGTGAAAGTAGTGTTTTGGAAATAGAGAAAGCTCTCAAGATCAAAGATGAAGAACAACAAAGAGCAATTGATAAGAAAGATTCTATCAATAAAGAGATGATCTCTCAAATGAAAGAAAAAATAGAAATGTTGAATGGTCAGGTGGACAAGTATCAAAATCGTATTAAAGAACTAGAAGTAGAAATCAACGATCTAAATGCAGATCTCAAAAAATCAAGCAAGAAGAATGAAGGACTTGAAGCTGCAATCATCTTTCTACAAACAGATCTTGAAGCATCAAATAAGAAGAATGAAGAACCTCTGTCATTTGAAAAGGAAGGCCTTGAAGCAGAAATCATCTCTCTCAAAGAAGATCTGGAAAAATCAAATAAGAAGAATGAAGAGCTACAACAAAAATGTGAAGAAAACGAAAATTGGTTGAAAGAAGAGATTCTAAATCTGAAGGATCAAGTAGAAGATGGACGAAGGAAAGAAGAAAGCATGACAAAGCAATGTCAAGCCTTGGAGGTTGAGGTAAACATTCTCAAAGGTAAATTAGAAGAAAAGGTTAAACTTTTGAGGTTTCAAGATGGTACTAAGATTCTGGACAATATTCTTAGTAGTCAAAGATCTCCTTCTATCAAACTTGGTCTGGGTTTTCATGAAACGGTTAAAGGAGAATCTAGCTCACAAGGAAGTGCTAAAGCTTCAGAGGATGTCAATGCAAAACCTGAAGTGTTGAAAGAGACAAAAGGTCAACCAACAACGATGAAATCTCAAAGGAAATCAGTCAATAATGTTGAATGCTTTAAATGTCATAATTATGGGCATGTTGCAGCAAATTGCAGAAGCAGATCATTTCAGCCTCAAACAAACAAGTCCTACATAGAAAGGTACTCTGGTTTCTTCAAAGGATATTGTTTTTCATGTAACAAGTATGGACATAAAGTAGCTGATTGTAAAAGGAGGAAGATTAGAAATACTCATTATGATTCTTATGCTTATTTCTCTAGTCACATGAGATGTTATTCTTGTAACAAGTATGGACATGTAGAAAAGGAATGCAGGTTGAACAGACATGAGAAATTGGATAACTTCCAGCACACAAATAGAAAGTTCAAACAAATCTGGAAAAAGATGGAGGACCAATCAGAAACGTAGGGAATTCTGACCCTACTGCAGTCATCCGCTTCTGAAGCTTACTTCTCTGATTGACTGCAGGAATGATGTGGGATACATTATAAGATTTAGTAATGTATCGTCACAGGGGGAGCAATGTATGATGTCTCTCATGGTTGATTTGATTATTCTGGTTATATGTATTTCTGACAGAGCATCTGATATGAAGAAGACAGGTATAGGAAGTACAAGTTCAGGGGGAGATGAAGGAATGTGAAAAATTTCTATGCTTCACTTTCCATACGCGGGTTCTATTAACAAAAGTCGCGTATACACGCGAGTTCCAGCAGACACAGTCGCGTATGCATTGATGATAAGAGAATTTATATGATAACTGAAGATCTGGAGCAGAGGTTCAGGGGGAGCATCAGTCTGACTGTTAATAACTGTATTATTGACTCAATATCAGCTTAGTTTCTCAGTTCTAAATAATGATGATATGATACATGGTTTCTTGTGTTGAAGATTGTGGATGAGTCCTGTTTGCTTGTTGATGAAGAGTATTCATGAGATGAAAGTCCTATAATTCGGAGATAAGGGTAGCCCATGCAGAGATTGTTGCTGATGACTTGCTGATGAACGTAATCAGGTTGCACAAGTTAAGAAGGAGCACTGGTTCAGGGGGAGCAACAGGTTGAATACTAATGATTGCATTGTTGGCAATATGACTGCTTATTCTTTGGTTTTTGTGATACTCATGCTCAAATGATGATGACTTGGTACATGGTTTATTATGATGAGATTTTGAGCCCTGGTTGCTGATAAATATCTTTTGTGCTCACAAATGGATGAGTTGGATGTCGTTTGATTCAGAAATAAGAATAGATCATGCAGAGTTTGTTACTATGGTTGAGATCTTTTGCCTACATATGTTACTTCATGTTAAATCTTAAAGATCTTGATGATATTGGACCACATGGATGATTGCTTGACTCATATTTGAAGGTGTTGTTCTGGTATGATAATCTCTCTTGGAAAGATTGTATTGATGCTGCGAAGAATATGAAGGCGTGGTTACTAATGTGCTTATGCTACAACCGTTGGATGACGCTTGAAGACACAACTACACTGTTCTATCTATCTGTAGTCCAGGGAAGCATTCAAATATCCCAGAAAGAAGCTGAACACTGTCTTTTTCTCACAGAGGATCAGATCTAGTTAAAATTTAGAAGATGGTATTGGATACGCGGGTTTCCTGAAACACAGTCGCGTATATACGCGAGTTCATGCACATAAAACCGCGTATGTCTGATTGCTGACAAATTTCTGTTTGGGGTCAGCTCTCTTCAGCACAGCTGCAGTGTTGTTTGGTATCTCTGATACTGTTTGGTATCTCTGGTGGTGTTCCAGTTCTCATAATTCTATTTCTAATGTTTTGATAAAGATGCCTTGATGGTTTGTTGGTGAAAGTGTTCAGGATGCACAAACTAAGGGGGAGCCTTAGTCATATGAAAAGGATGCTTGGATGCACAGTTTCAGGGGGAGCATTAGCTTTGCTGAGTATAATGCATTGTTGGCATTATGATGGTTCTTAAATATGTTCTCTTTCTTGAGGACTTTCTGGTGTTGGTCTTAAAAGTTATATTTGTAGTTTGATGAAAAGGTCAAGTTGAGACCCATGATGTAAAAATTGTAATATTCAGTCATGTAAGGACTTGTCAAATTTGTAAACCCACTTGGTTGGGTAGCTGAGTCAAATTTTGTAAACCCACTTGGTTGGGTAGCTGAGTTGAAATGTGTAAACCCACTTGGTTGGGTACTCGAGTCTCATATGTAAATCCACTTGGTTGGATATTTGATGTAAGTATGAGTCTTTGGTGATAGGAAGTTCATAGAGTCATGTACTTCATTGAAAAATATGTTTGAAGATTCAGCATGAACTCAGGGGGAGCTTGGTCACTTCAGTATACTTCAGATCTACAGAATGCTTCTTCCACATGCGGAGAACAGGGGGAGAGTATGTTGGTTTTGATCCACCCTTTGCCCTTGATGTCAAAGGGGGAGAGTGCCATGGTGTTTGAATGAAGCCAAAAATGGGGCATGTGACATGGTGTCATTGTATTCATCTACGTGCCATGGTGTTTGAATGAAGCCAAAAATGGGGCATGTGACATGGTGTCATTGTATTCATCTACCTATCTGTTGTGGTAACCAAACACCATCGTGGTTGCCATCAAGTCCAAAGGGGGAGATTGTTGGAAATATGATGCAGAGTGTTGTCCTTGATGGCAACCCACTGAATGAAGATGAAGACATGCGACTGTTGACATGTGAGAGTGTTGTCCTTGATGGCAATTCACCTCATGAAGTTATTCTTGACGTGATGGACTTGGTAAATGATGTTTGTTAGCAATATGATGATGAATGTTGTCCTTGAAAGGAAACCCTCTTGATGAAGATAATGGCAACTTACTGGATGAAGTTGTGCTTGATAGAATATGTCTTGATGAACTAAAACTGATGTATCTACAGTGAGTACAGAAGGCAATGAAGAAAGAAATTCAGCATGTGCTAAATATATGATGAAAAGAGTATGTTTCAAGGAATACGCAGATCTGACTAGAGGAAGTCGCGTATGCACGTGGAAAAGAACGTTCCAAGTCGCGTATGGGAAAAAGCGCTCATAAAGTGCAAAACCAGGGGCAACCCCCATGGTATTGACCCATTTTATTGGGTAATGATTCGTCTAAATGACCCCGTCCAGGAATACCATCAGAAGTAATGTAGTTTTGGGCTCATGGTATTGTTTTGGCTCATGGTATTGAAAAAGGGGCTCATGGTATTGAAAAAGGGTAAACCTATATAAGGAGAAGAAATTCATTGTGCAAATCACAAGTGTGGGAGCAAGATGTCTGAGCTTGAATGAATACTTCTCTGTGAAGTATATCTGTATGGAAAGGGTAAAGGTTTGATGATAGATCTGAATCTATGATGCACCTATGAAGAAATGATGAAGCGAGATATCTAGATCTGAAATGTATCTGTATTTGCTAGATCTGTTTATGGAGTGATTAGATCTGTGATGAGGTGAACATCTGTCTGAAGTAAAGGGTAAATCTGAACTGAATATCTGATCTGAAGAAGTATGCTGCTCTATAATGGTTGAAGATCTATACGCTAGTTCGCCGCAGAGGAAGCGCGTATATACGCGGCTTTGCTGAAGAGAAAGCGCGTATGCGCAATGAAATGAACTCTGTAATATGTACAGAGGTATACGCTGGTTTGTGTGAATGGAAGCGCGTATATACGCGACATCAGTGAAGCGAAAGCGCGTATGCAAACTAGGGTTTGTTGAAGCATGGGGTATGAAACATATGATCTGTTCTGCTGTATTACTGCTATCTGATATGTGTTGTCTGAATTGATAAGTATCTGTTGGTGATGTATGTTTGAGCTTAAAAGTATGGAAAGGGTCCAAACAAAATATGATGAAACGTATTCATAAGTTGTAACTTAGAGGAAGCTGGATCCGGGCAGGAAAATTGATGAAACGTGGTCCATAGAGGTCAGGTTGTAAACTCTTCAACAGAAGGAAGCCTCCTCTGTGAGGTCGGAAATTGAGATAGTGTCGAGTTCTTCCAGTGTGAGGCCGGTAAACGATGGTGGGGTCGAGCTCCCCTTCCAGGAGAGGTCTAAACGAGCGCAGGTGGGTGCCTGCGTGCTGGTCAAGTCTGCGCCAGCACATATGTTGTAATATGTTTTCTCTATAATAAAATATTGAAGGCTGAGCAACTGCAGCGGTGGTTTTTTCCCGACTTGGGTTTCCACCTAAAAATCCTGGTGTTCATGTGTGATGCTTTGTGTGATGGTTTATTCTGTTCTTACTGCACATGTTTACTGGTTATAGAACATCTAATAAGTGAATGATGGAATGATATAAGTGAAGAACTAATGGCATAATTAGATCTCTGTGTATACGCGAGTTTTATGAAGGATATCCGCGTGTATACGCTAGTTGGCTTCAGCAAAGTAGCGTATGGGTTTTAGAGAGTGAAAAAGTAAAAAGTTTTGAATATGCAGTAAATACTGATTCACCCCCCCCCCCCCCCTCTCAGTATTTTTCCCAACAGACCTTTCAAAAAGATTCATCGAATGAGCAAATTGATTTCATTGAAGTTGCGTATGGTTGTAATAAGATGTTTCAGGATTGTAATAGGTTGCCTTTGAAAGGAGGTAAACAAGATCTGAAATATTTGCAGCAGTCAACATCAGTGTTGAGCAGTGTTGGAAACAAGATGTTGGTGCAAGAGAGAGCAAAGTTCAAAGAGAAAGCGCTAAAGCAATTTGACAAAGAAGGCATAGTTTTGACAAGTTATTGTTTTTGGTTTTCACAGGGTACATGACAATGGCGAAAATACTTGGTAAAAAGTCGATGCAATTATAAGGCAATAAAAGCTAAGAATCGCCATGATGACAATGGTCAAGGTGAGACAGTTTTCAAGTTTCCTTTGGTTGACGACCGATGTGGGAACAAGTTTGTTTCTGCAAGGACAGCTTGCTACTCTACAAATTCAGGGAAACTACAGCATGACGGTGTCTACAACAACAAGAGAGGGTCTCAAGAGTCAAGGACAAACATTAGTTTTTGTGAAAAGCTCAAATTGATGAAAATGGGAAAATTTTAGTGGATTGAGACTGGAAGGGTGAGGGAACTGTACCCTCATCCAAATGTTCAGTAATCAAAGAGCTTTTGGGGTCCAAAAGGGTTCTAGTGGGGAGGAATGATCAAGTGCTCAATGTTAAGTTAAAAAATGGAAGTGCTCATAATTGATCAAAACCATAACGACTGCGAAGTGCTCGTCGTTAGGAATCCAACGCAATTTGTTTCATCGAAAACCGACTCCGTATGAGGAAAATAGAGCCTTTTGTTCGTTTTCCTAAACAACTAATTCTTTTGCAGAAATGGCATAATGATGACATGGCAGCCTAGTAAAAAAAAGAATATTCCTTCAATTTTCCTAATGACACTATGACAAGTGTCACTTCGTGGTTGGTTGATGATTGGGTGATTTGTTGCAATTTCATTGGTTGGGAATGAGAAAATGGGAAGAGGACACAAGGCTAGCCCAGAGGCCACCATGTGCCCCCCCCCCCCAAAGGCCGAATTTTTCGGTTAAGTGGAAAGGTTGAATGTTATTTTTGAGTGGAAAAATTTATATTGGCCGAAGGGCGAAGGTTTGGGTCAACCTTGCAACCTCCCTCACACAAACAACATAACTTACCACTACATTGTGGAATCATTTCTTACTATACAGTGCCATTCAAATATATTTGTATTAACACTGTTTGACTGGTGGGCGAAGGAGGGAGGCAACCCCCTCACAATAAGACCACGACATATGATCTCTGTGGAGCTCCATTTAAATGCATGGAGTTAAAAGGCTAAACATGTTTTATTAACATTAAACCACATTTAATAAGTGCTTATCCAAAGTAATGCGGATTATGATAATTGCGCCATTAGCGTGCTAATCTACAGTTAAACTCCCACTAAACTTAAGTAATATGAGTTTAATTCGGCGGTGGATTCGGCGGACTCTACCAATTTTGGCGGGAACTCCAAAATTAGTGGAATTAACTGGAGTTGCTCCAGTTTTAGTGGAGTTTTCCTAGGAAAAACTGAAGGAGCCATAACTTTGGCATATTTCGACCAAATTGGGCTCAGGAAGAGTCTATCCTAGCAGATTTGGACATTGTGAGCATGTTGGAGCAGGTTTTAGGAGCAGTAGAGTATTTTCAACAACACTTTTTCCATTTTGAGCTAATATAGAGGCCCAAGGCATGGAAGTTGGACCAATGAGATGTAGCCCAGGAGGGGTGAACTCCTTCATCAAACTACTGCATTAATGGATCATTTGATGGTTTGTTGTACATTTTATTGTTGTTGTTCAGTACTTTGTTTTAATGATTAAATGCTTATGAATATAAAACTTGACACCATTACCTGTTTAACACTCACAAACACCATAAGGAAACCTATGCACATGAAGCAAATGATGAGCAATTGTTTATAAATCTGAAGATGAAATTAACACAAAAAAACTAACATTCAGATTGAGATCATCATTAGCAGCATCCAACTACACTTTGGTGTGATAATCAGAGTGTCATTCAGCTATGCAAAGATCCAGTCCAGCATCAATGCATGAAACACATTGAGCTACACATACACTTCATCGGAAAGCTCATTCATGATTGTGTTCTTGAAGTTCAGTATTGTTCAACCAATGATCAAGTTGTTGATATCTTTACAAAGGCTCTCACAGAAGCGAAGTTTACCAAACTTTGATCTACTCTTGGAGTTCAGGAAAGTTATCATTAAGGGGGGATAGGCTCTAATGCCTCCTTCCTTCTCTTATCGTGTCACCTTTGTAAATCTGTCAATCCTATCCCAAGTTTTTCTTAAGGGGGGACGTTAGGATATTCTGACACATAGGAAATAGTTAAGTATAACTTGGTCTAGCGTAGAGTTAGGTAAAGCGTGTTTCTTTACTATGTACTTTTGTAACTTATAATTGGAAGGTCACGATATGTAGTGATCCAAAGGTTCATTCTCTCCTCGGTATCACCAACACTTGATCCGTGGCTTAACACCCAATTGGTTCATGATCTCCATTTAAAGAGCATGGAGGGTCATTTGTCCGGTGACCGTTTATGAGAGAAGCTTATGTAAATTTACTTTCTTTCTATTAATAAATTGCCTGAAGTGGTCGTGTTGGCTTAGGTCGTGGACTGTTTCCCTCTTTGAGGGTTTTAACCATGTCAAATATTGGTGTATTGAAATGTGATATGTTTGTGAGTGGTGACCTTTGGTGTTTGATCTAAGGAAATTACCCTTTAAATTCCTACACTTTTCATTCAGTAATTTTTTAGTTTTTACTAGAATTTTTCCTCTCACATTTGACACGGTCTCTATAGATAAGTTGTGGCATATAATGGAAGAACTTGGAATTCCTTTGCAATATAGATTTGTTTTCCATAGGCTTTATGAAGAGGTGAAAGAAAAAATTAGAACTTCAGCAGGCATTTCAGAAAGTTTTAGAAGTGACATCAGAGTCAAGCAAGGCTGCCCTTTATCCCCTACCCTTTTTGGTTTATATATTGACAAATTGGAAGAGTGGCTAAATCGGCAAGGTGGGGATGGTGTTCGGTTGGGGGAGTTTGTGATAAAGCTTCTTCTATATGCTGATGATCTTGTACTAGTTGCTAAATCGATTGCAGATGCACCTATATGCCCTTGAGCATTTTTGTAAAGCAGTGGGGATGAAAGTCAACACCAGTGAGACCAAAATAATGATTTTATCTAATAAAAAGAAGCAAAGGCAACATATTTTCTTCTTTGAAGGCAACATTCTTGAAGAAGTAAATGAATACAAGTACCTCAGGATAGATTTCAACAACAAGCTTAATTGGGAGGATTGCATAAAGAAGAAAATTTTAGGAGGGTGGAAAGCATTATATGCACTTCAAAACATATGTAGAGAGGCAAATTTATGGGATTGGAAAACGATTCAAGTGCTTTTTGGACTCCTAGTTTGTCCAGTGATATTGTATGGGTGTGAATTGTGGGCTAGCAACATCCCTGTTTAAAAATGGAAACAAATTGAGAAAATCCAAAAACGCTTGATCATGAGCAAGTTCAAAATAAAAAGTTTGGTTCCTTATGAGATAATGTTGAGTGAAACAGAAGCAGCTCCCATCAAAGCAATTGCTATGGTGTGTCTTATAAGGTATCTAAAAACAACTGAGCAAATGGGAGGAGGTAGATGGAAGAAAGTTATCTTCAATGAAGGCATGAGTGAAAGAAAGAAATCATGGATGAGACAAAACAACAAATGGACGCAAAAATGGAATATTTACCTCAATGCATGTCCCACAAATAGCAAGGAGTTAAAGGATTTTGTTATGTAGAAGTTCTGTAAGCGTATATGGGATAAGAAAACTATCAAAGTATCTTTCAAAGCTCATTTTGGGATAAGGAATGTGGACTTCGGCACATCTTATTATGCAGTTCTCCTCTGAACACAACAAACTAGGAATTCTAGACTAGCAAGGAGGAATTCAATAAATCCTCTTTTGTAATTCTCTTAACATGGTAAAGCAAGTTCATGGACTAGTAATGTGGACTTTACACATCATTTTTTATGTTCTCATTTAAACATAGTAAACAAGGTTTCTTATATTGGTAAAGGAAAGCTTTAGTGCATCCCTTTCTCTAGGGTTCTTCTCAATGTAGTAAATCAAGGCTTTTGAGCATCATTTATGATATGGTTCAACGATAAATTGATGGGAGTTTACCTCCAATAGCTTAGGTAAATTATCAAAATATTAGTGCTTTCACCCTCTCTCATCGCCTTAGGAATCCCCATAGCAACTCAACCTGAGAGATGATCCCACTTTGCCTTTAAAAAAACTAGTTTTTAGAACACATAAAACCAAAGGATATGAATGAGTGCATGTGAAGATATCAGCTAAGACATTCAATCACCATGGTTCTTATTTGAGTTTCTGTATGTGTTCATAATCTTCATTGTAAAATGTATTATGTTAGTTTGTTTTTTGCACAACAAGGAGGGGAAATGGTCCCAAAACAATCCTTTAATGTTTGGTCTCACACCACATGTGGTAATTTCCCAAAGAGGAATAAACATAAATAAAACAACACATGGGACAAAATGTAAGATATGACACATCCATTTTTCAGTGCTCTTGATAAAATAAATCAAGGTTTAGGGACTAGTATGGTGGAATTCGATGAATCCATATTTGATGTTGATCTAGGTGGATATCGGTGGCGACCCACCTATTCCATTTGGACCAGCACCATCAATTCTTGCAGCTTTTCACATTCAGCACAACTTACTATTTTTAGCAGGTTTTCGGGTCCTCCACTCTCGGAGCCGTTTTGGGGGCTTAATGATCTAGGTGGATATTGGTGGCCACCCACCTATTCCATTTGAACCCCCATCTTCAGTTCTTTCAATTTTCAAGTTGCAACAAAAGTTACTATTTTTAGCAGTTTTTCGGGTCCTGAACTTCCGGAGCCGTTTTGAGGCCCTAAACGACATTTTTTGGGAAAACGGAGAGCAACATGGGTCCATGAAGATCATGTTGTTTGCTCAAAATTGGGTCTTTGATAGATATTTCTAACGAGCCGAGTGTGGAAATCTAGATCACAAAGTTAGAAGTTATGCCCCCGGGAAGTTGAACCACCAATTTACCCAAACGGGCGCCCACAGTTTTGGCGCCTCATCTCCTACGGTTAAGTTTTTGGACGTTTCAGATTCTACATTGTTTCTCAACAATAAATAGGCCCTCGAGCCTCATTGTAACACAGTTCAGAGGTCTGTAGCCACCACATCTCTTCTCAGAGATTCGCTACCAGCACCCTAGCTATTTTATTTTCATTCTGTCTGTAAGAAAATTTTAGTTCTTTGATATTAATGAAATGAAGTGTTATTTCCGTCGTATCTCTATGTTTATTGTTATGTCTCAGATGAAATATGCTCCGTTCCCCGTGACAACCGGGATTTAGTGTACTTACGGGTCTGCTCTTTTTTTGTTTTTCTTTGCATGTCCCCAACGCGGTCAGGGTATAAGGAGTTAGGGCTCGATCTGGTTGAACCCTTGCAAGATCAGCCTCGCAAACCCCGACGACCTCCCATGGCGAAAGAAAAGAAAGACGAGGGAGCAGGAGATCCTATCAAAATACTGCTCGAGGAGGCTCTCGAGAAACAAAGGAACGTGATGATGGATAACTTTGCTCAAATCCTTCAACGACTCCCCACATATGGCGCATCTGCATCCAACAGCCACTCTGGAGGCGCCACTCCCTTCAAGGTATAGGTAAACTTTGACATTCCTATATTTGAAGGAAAAATAGATGCAGACGCTGTAGAAAGATGGTTAAATTTGTTGGAAGGGTATTTCTCGGTCCATGACTTCTCTGACCGAGAAAAGATTATTTTTGCACTCCTCAAAGCTGCCCCCCATGTCAAAGACTGGTGGGAAACCTACCGTGAGCAAGAGGGCAAAGGGGAACCCTCTCTGTTCTCGGCCACACCCACTTGGAATTCGTTCCGAGACGGCATCAAGGAACAATATTACCCTGTGGGGAGCTATGAGGACAAATACATCCAATGGACCACGCTGCGGCAACAAAAGGATCAAGATGTGCACGAACCGACGAATCTGTTCCATACCCTACGCACAAAGTTGGGTATTAAAGATTCAGAGAGACATTTGGTGCTCAAGTACCGCGGCTGTCTGCACAAACACATTCAGGAGGAAATGGAGTTCCTTGACATTACATCGCTTGGCACGGCATATCGCTATGCCGCCAAGATCGAGCAGAAATTTAAGCAGAAGAAGCGAGACTTTGGATCTGCAAATCTGAAAGGTGCCCCCGAACCGAAGAACAAGGGGCAAGGCCAAAGAAATGCGACTCAGAAAAACACCACAAATCCAAAGGACACAAGGAAGTGGTGTGAATTTCATAACAGCCCCACTCACAGCACAAACGAGTGTCGGGCCAAACAGTCTTTGGTGGTTGAACTAAAGGCACCCGAATCAGATGCATTTTCTGATCTTGAGTTAGAACCAGACAAAGGTAATGACAAAGGGAAGCAGATCATTGATGCGGATCCCAGTGCCATTGTTGCCACCACCAAGATCCAGAAGGAGGGTCCAGAGGATCCAGAGGAGGGGGAGCGCCTCTTCCAGTCGCAGATGTGGGTGAAGGGTTCTCCGCTGCAGTTTCTCGTCGATAGCGGAAGCCAAAAGAACCTCATTTCAAAGAGATTGCCGTGGAAGCGGCTCGGCCTACCAACCATAAAGACACTCGCAATCAGATACCATCGGGTGGCTCCACCTTGTGAGAGATTCCGCATCTGCCAAAGAAGTGTTTACCTACATGATCGGGCTTGTCCATTGATGAGGTATTGTGTGATGTTGCTCCTCTTGATGTAGCTGATGTATTATCGGGCCAACCATACTTATGGAGACGACATGCTGTGTATGAGTCTAGGCCTCGTGCTGTTATTATTACTTTGGGAAATAACTTGTACAGGATACCGGAGGTAGTACCGCCTCCTGCCATCTCTTTGACTACTGCAAAACAACGTAGTAAGATTGTTTCCCAGACCAGGAAATTCATTTTCCTTACGACTCACTCACAGGGAAAGAAGAATATTGTGGCCACAACCTCGAAACAGGGCTCCCTTTCACGGCTGCAGCAGATGGACAAAGTCATGGAGGAATACGATGAAAATTTCTCCTCACTCATAGAGGTTCCTCTACACTGTCAGGACAAGCACTCCATTGATCTGACTCCCAATGCACCACCACCTGATGTTGCCATACATCCTACAATTACACATACAGAATCCAAACATGTACCGTATGATAACAATAAAGAACCCCAAATTTCATTAAACGCATCCGAAAGATGTCCACCCGTTGGTGTCCATGACATCTTCAACACATCTATTGATCAGCCCCAACAGAATTTGCCCATCCATGGAGATTCCCAAACCACTGGGGACCATTGCTAAAAGCTTCCAGGAGGGAGGAATGATCCAGTGGATATCGTGGCCACCCACCTATTCCATTTGACAAGCACCATCAATTTTTGGCAAACAATATATCTGGAAGCATAACTTACTATTTTTGCTGTGCCAACCTTATCCACTCCTGGAGTCGCTTTGGGGCCTTGGGCTTAATGATCCAGTGGATAATTGGTGCCACCCACCAACTTAGCTTTATAACCCCATCTCGCCTCTTTCAATTCTTCAAATTGCAACAAAACTTTCATTATTTTTAGTAAGGCGCTTTTCTAGTCTCGAACTCCGGAGCCGTTTTGAGGCCCTAAACGACGTTTTTTGGGAAAACGGAGGGCAACATGGGTCCATGGACCGATGTTGCCCGTTCCAAATTTGTAGTCCTCTGATAGATCTTTCTAACGAGGTATTGAGCACGGCAACGCAGACTGGTGCCAGGCTCCCTGAAGTTGAACCACCAGTTTACCCAAATGGGCGCCCACAGTTTTGGCGCCTCATCTCCTACGGTTAGGTTTTTGGACGTTTCGGATCCCACATTGTTTCTCAACAATAAATAGGCCCTCGAGCCTCATTGTAACACAGTTCAGAGGTCGGTAGCCACCACATCTCTTCTCAGAGATTCGCTACCAGCACCCTAGCTATTTTATTTTCATTATGTCTGTAAGCATATTTCTGTTATTTGATATTAATGAAATGACGCATTATTTCTGCTGCATCTCTATGTTTATGGTTATTTCTGTATTATGTTGCGTTCCTACATAAATCCGGATCAGATGTTCTCTTTTCAATGTAGAAAACTAAGGTTTTTGTATTGGTAAAGGTAGACTCCAATGTATACCTTTCTCTAGGGTTCCTCTCGACATTGCAAACCAACGCTTTTGAGTGTCAATTGGCTTGTTGTTCAATGATAAACCAATGGGAGTTTACCTCAAATAAGCCAGGTTCAACTTCCAACACATTAGTGCTTGCACCTTCTCTCGTCTCCTTGGGAACTGCATAACAACATATCCAAAGAGATGACCCCATTAGCACTGAAAATGGGGGGTTTTGTGTAATAATTAGAAAAAAAATTAAAGAAAAAAAACTTGGAATTTAGAACGCATGTAGCCAAAGGATATAAAACGTTGCTTGTGAATATATCAACCAAGAGATTCAAACCCAAATATTTTTATTCAAGTTTCTCTGCGTTCGTATTTTTTAGTACAAAATGTACCAAGTTTATTTTTATGTTTATTTATTTATATATTTAGATTTTTTTACACAATAGGAAGGGGAAAGGGACCCAACACAATGTTTTGTGTCTAGTCTCGCACCACATAAGGTAATTGGCAACAAAGATGTTTTAAACACTATGTTGAAGCACACACATGGTGTATGAGGAAGAATAACACACACACAAGAGAAACAACACACAATGAAAGATAAGCGTGAGGCTTTCTTATTTTCCATTATACAAAGATGTACATTTATAGTACAATGGTGTGACTCTTGGTTTCATATTCCAAGGTCACTTGGACTCCATTGTGACTTTTCGCATTCCACACCTACCCATGTAGGATTAGGTGTTCCAACATCCCCCTTAATCCGAAGGGGTATGTGTGAGTCCAAGAAAAGAGTTGTAATACAAATCTGCAAAGTATACATGGCAGCACTTGGGCTGAATCAACTCTCTGAAATGTTGGAAAAAGAGATGGTTTAAGGATGACCACCAACACTGGAACGCAAAACTTGTTGCAGTTCCCGGAACTCTTCCAAAACTGGCAAGAAGCTGAAAGCTTCTGCTAGAGGAATTGTCCCTCATAAAAAAGGGAGACCTTCGACCTAAAAGAAGGGAGGTCTACTACCTGTGGTGGTTTTAAGTTGTCCACCAACCAAAGATGATGGTTTTAGGTTATCCACCAACCGAAAATGATGGTTTTAGGTTATCCACCAACCAAAGATGATGGTTTTAGGTTATCCTGGCAAAGGCGATGGTTTTCGTTCATCTGTAGAAGGTATGCTCATGGGCATCCGTGTCTCTGGCTACATCTCTGAATCCGGAATGGCGAATTGTGGCTCAGGCTCGCTTGAACTCTGGCTACAACTCTGAACATGGAATGAGAGATTGTGGCTCAGGCTCGCTTGATCTGTCGTCGAAGCTTGTACATGTCCACCATTTCCCCCCCTGTCAGGGACAAGGTGAGATGATGGCGAAAAATCAACTGCAAGTTTGCTCAATATCCGTGAACAAGTTCTAACATGTGTCGTAAACATCTTCTTGGCTGTTGATGCCCATTGCCAAGAAGCGATCCATCCAAGATGAATCTTGGTTCTTACAGGAGGCTTGTTTCTGAAGCATCTGTCTGAAGAATGAGTGTGTCGACCATAGTGCTTGCATGGATGAAGTTCAAAACAGTGATCTTTCATATGGCCAACTCGATCACAGTGTTGGCATTTCTTAATCTGTTGTGGAAGTGGAACAGGATCTGGAACAGCTGCAGGTGAACTGTCATATAAGAATCCGGCACTCTGAAATTTGATAGGCTTTGTGTAGTCTGGAGTATGAAAGGTCACATCCTTATCATATCCAAGACCAGTTCGGTGCTTGTTGTGGACAAGCTCTTCCCAAGGTCTGATGATGGGCTTGAGAAGTGCAGGTTGAACTACTGCATCTGCATGTACATCTGCTCTAGTACAATGAACTGAATGTGAATCAACTGAAACTTGATCTTCTTTCTTCTGATGAGAGTCCTTCACAATATTCTGAACAAAAACAAGTTCAGAATGGTGACTCTTTTGCTGAAGTTCGTCTTGTTGAAGCTGAGATTCCAACTGTAAAAAAACAATCTTCTCTTGTGCATCTAGCAAACAACTTTGAATATAAAGAAGAGAATTCTTGCTCATTTTTATCATGTCATCAACATTTGAATGAATGAGGTTATTCAATAACACTAATGCCTCATTGATTTTGGCCATTTTCAACAACTTAGGCTTAAAAAATGAAAGGGTGTCGGCTACAACCGAAAATGCACCCGTTTACAATGTGATGCAACAAATACAAATGACTCAAGAGAACTCTCAAAGCGCAAAATCTGCTCCTCAAATGATGGAGGGCAATCAACAATCCAACAACTCAAATTCACTGATTCCAACTATGAATGAAGATGCAAATCCAACTCAAAATACAATGTTAGCTCAATACATATCTCTGCAAAATATGTGCAGCTGAAACACTAGTGCAAGGGGCCTTTAAAGCAGCTGGAATTTCCTTCAAAAAGTTGTTTCGCAATGATGGCAAACTTGTCTTCAAATGTCAATTTCTGCAAAAAAATCACCCTTCAAATCAATGTCACAAATCACAATGCAAATATGCAAATTTTATTTATGTGTGGTCCATGTGCTCACATGTCATTTTCTTCATTTCTGCTGTTCATATCCTATCTTTTCCTCTCTTTCTTGTCTTCAATGTCTTTCCTCTCTCTCTGCTGTCTTTTTTTTTTTTTTTTTAATTAATTGAAAATTAATTAAAAAATTATTATTTAAAAATGGATTTTAAAATGGAAGAGGGAAATTTAATTGGAGGGGGGAGTTATTGTATGGAGGGTTGTATTAATGGAGGGAGGGAGAAGTGCTATTATATGGGAAGTTATTTGGAAGGGAATTTTATTTAAAAAAGGAATGTAATTAATAAAAAAATGGGAGGGAAATGGAAATTTTGAAAGGGGGGGAGTTATTATATGAGAAGAGGGCGCATATTAAAATTTTAAAAATATGAAAATCGATTTTAAAAAACAAGGGAGGTATTGTAAAAGGTAGGTGGTATTAGTTTTGTGGGCAGCTTTGTGAAATCGAGCAGGAGAGTGGGCGTATAATGGAGCGACAATGTTTGGGAATGAGGGCCGCAAGGCCAGTTGGGTGTGTGAGCGATGGGTAAACTCCGTAAGGCCGAGGAGTAGGGACGGGTATGCAGAGTTTTGAGGGATGGCCGCGGAGTAAGGGTGGATTTGGATGGTTCTGCAGAGAGCGTGGGTTAGGGAGAGACATAGAGCGTAGTTATGTGAGGGGTGTAGGAATGGCTGAAGCACGGGTGGAGCAGGCCGTTGGGCTGAGTGTGGAGTGTTGCTGGGCGGGTAGAGCAGTGTGAGAGGGCTGTGAGGTATGAACCTGCGTGGGATGAACGAGAGGGAGTGTTGTAGCGGAGGACGGGGCGTTCGGTGGTGAGGGTGGCCGCGTTGGAGAGCGGGTTCGTGGGTAGTGAGAAGCGAGAGTTGCAGAATGGGATGAGGGCGCGGGGTTGTGAGGGAGGAGAGCGTGAGATTTATGTTGGAGTGTCGTGTATTAACGCTGTATGCCGGGGGATATGGAATAGCGTTTAATAAATTAAACAAACGATTTGAAAAGTTGAGGAGGGGGAGCGTTAAAAAGATTTGAGGGCTGTAGTGTAGGGAGTAGGCGGTATAAGGAGTGGTGTGGAAGCGTTGTAATGGAGGAGTGTTAATATGGAGAGGGTTGCAGCTCGATGTGAGGAAATAAAGAGTGTGACAGTGCGTAGGGGTAGGGAGAGGTGTGTAATGCCAGAGGGGGCCGAGAGGCTTGGGACTCCAATTTTTTTTTTTTTAATTTTAATTTTAATTTTAATTTTTAATTTTATTTTTTTTTTAAAACTAAAACAGCAGAGAATAGAGAGCAGAGTATTTTTTTCTTCCAGTAGCAGAGAAGAAAAACTGAGACTCCAGACTTTAAAGCAGCAACAGGAAATTTCTTCAGAAATGCAGGATTTCAAGTAGTAATACACCGCAGAAAAATTTGCAGAGATTGCCAATAAAACTTCAAAATTTTTCCAGGAAAATGGACTTTAAAAATGCAGAATTCTCCAGAAAATTTTAGCAGTAAAACCCAGAAATTTTTCCAATAGCTCAGCAGCAGAAAAACTCAAAATTCTTTTCCATTAGAAAGCCAGAAACTTCTACTTCAGAAACCTTCTTTAAACAGTGTTTTCCAGCAACTCTTTAAAATCAGAATTAAAGGCAGAAATTGCAGATAAAAATTAGAATGAAAACCTTCAGATGGGCAGTGCTGTTCTTCTACAAATTTCTGAATGCTGTCAATTTATGAACGCTGCTCTTTCTTAAAAACACTTTCTGAATGCGAAAAAATGTTTGCTGCAAAAACACTGAATGCTGCTCCTCTTCAAAACACTGCTGCAGAAACTTTGAGTGCTGCAAAAATGTCAAATTTTTTGCAGATATGCACATGCCATAAACACAAAATGGCTCACTCAAAGTGGAGCAGGGCCAGAAATCGCTCGCTCTGATACCATGTTAAACACTATGTTGAAGCACACACATGGTGTATGAGGAAGAATAACACACACACAAGAGAAACAACACACAATGAAAGATAAGCGTGAGGCTTTCTTATTTTCCATTATACAAAGATGTACATTTATAGTACAATGGTGTGACTCTTGGTTTCATATTCCAAGGTCACTTGGACTCCATTGTGACTTTTCGCATTCCACACCTACCCATGTAGGATTAGGTGTTCCAACAAGATGAATAAACATAACTACAACCATAGATGAAACAAAATATAAACTATTTATAAGTAACATAAGTCTCTATCTCTCTCTCTCTTATAGGTCTTGTGCCCTTTCAAAATTACTCCTTTACACTTGATATGTATTCTTGCATTGTTCTCCTCATCACTGACATTTTATATTTCCACGTTGAAAAAAATGTAGCAAGAAAAGCTCAATTTTACTTTAGCCTTAGTTAAATTGAATAAATCGAATTTCCGCATTAGCAAGACAACTTGGAGGCACTTAACTAGTGTGACACTGCTCTTGTCACTTAGTTAACTCAGTAAAATCGAGTTAGAGAGCTTGGAGTTCAATTATGCATGTGTGATTTCTAAATTTTAGTAAACTAGTTCAATTATTTTCAGTTGTATTCAATTATGTTAGATCTGAGACCTTTGTCATCCATAAATTAGATAAATGTCTTTCCGGATTAATCACATCATTAGGATTTGTTCGACGTTTCGAACCAACTAATGTGGTTCATCCTCAGTACAAGGTGAAAATCCAATTAGATCGATTGGCTTTTCACCTTGTCCTGAGGATGAACCACATTAGTTGGTTTGAAACGTCGACCAAATCCTAATGATGTGATTAATCCAAAAAGACATTTATGTATTCAATTAACTGACCTCTAACTATCGATAGAGTTAGTTGAAGGTCAGTTGTGTGGTGGGACAACAGTCTAACTCAGATATATGTCAGTTAACTAATTAATCGACCCAAAATAGCTAGTGCATGCAAGGAATTTGAGTTCCTCAATTGAAGTGGAGATGACAAGGAAATGTAACATCATTTCTAGACTAGTTTTGAGTGTACAGGTGTTGCATGCAATCAATGATAAATCCTTGGTAATTTCACAATCAACTTGGAAGAAATTCCTAAATAATAGGGGCTAATTTCCTCAGGAATTGCGCAAGGAAATAGGAGGCTTGGTGGGCAAATATTTTTCTAAGTGTTGGCCAGAGGTTCTCATTGAG
This sequence comes from Pinus albicaulis, assembly GCA_034641835.2. Lineage (NCBI taxonomy): Eukaryota > Viridiplantae > Streptophyta > Pinopsida > Pinales > Pinaceae > Pinus > Pinus albicaulis. Next base: position 146,664,557 of record CM076582.1, read on the forward strand.
TAGAGAGAACAATTATTCTTTTGCAGGTTGAGCTTAGAGCTAGAGCTAGAAATTGTAATAGTTTACCTATTCAATTGGTTAATGCAAAGAGGCTTGAGGGGTTTTTCCCAGTTGGGTTCCCCTAGAAACCATTGTGTATTTGTGGTTTTGCTTATTGCATGTCTATGCATGTTGTTCTATATTGTGAATTTCATTCCGCAAATCATTAGATTAGAATTACGTGTCTTGTTTTTCAGTTTTAAATCTTTAGCACTTGCAATTTCTATAAAATTTATACATTTAAAAAGTATTTGTCTTGCTCGTTACTGAGCCCAAAAAGTTGCATTCAATTAAGTGTTATATACTTAGTTAAATTTAATGTGTGCAGAAGGAATCCCATACTCTTTTCTCCACACAAATTTCCCTCTGCACGTCCCCACCTCCACACATCTCCATCCCACGCAACACTTCCCCTGTGTTGACAAATGTGACTAGTATCAGTCTTCATAATTGTATTTGAAACGTATTTGTCAAAAGAAATAAAAATGAAATTTTAATATAAAAGAAATTGACTTATTAAAGCATGGGTTTCATGCTTGGGTCAATGGTTTTTAGGTCAAAGCCTTGATTGTAGGCTTCTAGGGTTTGTGTCAAGAGCTGTTATCTTTGTCATTATGTAAAAGACCCTTCTTAGGCTTTATCTATCAAGAAAGAAATTTATTTTAATGTAAACTAGGTCTTTTAGGCCTCCTCCACCAAGTCGGCCTCAACCTGGACAATTCCACCTAATTAGGGAGGCATAAACCATTATAAAAGGGCAAGAACTTGACTCATTTGGAGCACATCAACCATAAGTTAATTTTGTTGTAGTTGGATGCAGAAAAAGGGTGTGAAGTTCAAGGAAGAGGAATAAAACCATAACGAAGGTGAAGGAAGGATTCGTCAAGCAAAAAGAAGTATAATTCTCTCTTTCTGCTCTCACACATGCGGAATTATGAAGTTGTTGGGGAGTTGGTTGGAAATTTTGGATATGTTGTAGGGATGAAACTTGGATGTTGGAGGCCGAAATTATGGATTATTTTTGGGTTGTAGCTGCTGAACAAGAAGAGACTACAGAGGTTTGTTGAATCATATTGGAAATCTAACTTGGTGGAGGAGGAAGGTCTTTTGGTCAGGTCTAAGGTCTTGGTCTATCTCAAATTTATTAGTGGAAGAGTTTGACTAGGTTTTCCCCTAGAGAGGGGTTTTAGCCTTGGTTGAGTGCCTACATTTGGTGTCGTTGATATTCATGTTTTGATTTGATTATTGTTTGATGAAACAAAGATAAAATAAGAACATGAAAGAGAATATAATAAAACTATAAGAATATCATAAGTAATTATCAATATAAGAGAATCTTTCTACGTTTCTGATTTTCTAACACCTTGCACACACATACTCCACACAATTGATTTCCCTGCATTTGTTCTTTCTCACACACTCTCCCACTCAGTGTTATTAATTTCTTGTACACCACGTGTTGTGATTACAAGTTTTCATGGTATAATATTTATATAACTTCATTTAATCTCCCTATCATTCATGGCATTGATATCGAGGATATTAAAAGAGGAGTAAGTTCCAAAGAAAATGGACGAGATGGTTTTAGAATTTTGAGATTTATCTCCACTATCTTCCATAAATGACGACCTTAGTATATTAAGTTTTTATTTAATAAGCTTTTCATGCCTAACAAATTTGAAACACGACGGAGTAAGAGTTGGTGATTATATAGGAAAACGAGAAATTTACAGCTAAGTGGCATTGAGAACGTCGGTAATTAACCATGCATTTCTAAGTACAAATAGGATATGGTCAGTAGAGGAGGAAAATAAGTTATTTGTAGTGATACATATAACTCACTCACCTATCAAGATAATTTTTCATTGGTTAACTGCATACCAATGGTACGTGAATTTGACCATCAAGCGGAAGAATAGTAACAAAATTTGGACAATTGTATTGGAAAATGTTTCATTTGTTCCATAAGTTTTTTATTTCAAAGAAATTGTTTATCTTTGTGCAAAGAATTTTGACCCAAGGATAAGACTGATAAAACTAGGAGTGAAGAAGAACCCAATTCCTCTCACTCCCAAGGCATTCATAAAGATATTTAAGCTACCAGAGCCGAACAAGTTACTAAAGTTGTTGGACGCAAAATGTTTCTTGGATTTCCAAGCAGGCGGGATCAATATCATTCAAAAAATTATTTCGTCGGCTTCTTAGGTTCCTTTTGATATTTCCTTTCTAGGTATTTCTTTGTTTATAGATCCTTTTAGATAATTATCTTGGCTCACTCTAGTGATGGGGCTAGAAACTATAGCCAATGTCCTTGTTACCCACCAGAAGTGGGTGTCTCTTGGGATAAAAGTTTCTCCTATTCATCTCTTTCAGCCATCAGGCAAGAGCCCTGAGAGCAACCTTGTAGCCAATGTGACATGTCATTCATATCTCTGCCACCTGCATCAATCATATGTCTCCTCGCCCATTTCCCAATAGCACATGTTAGGAGGTGGGTTTTTGATCAAAAGGTACTTTAATAATTTTGCAATTGGGTGCTTATGCTTGTTTGTATTTAGGAATTTGACATGGATTATGGAGTAAATTGGAAGAAAGAAGGGTCTTGGCCATAGTATTGTTTCCTCACCTTAAATGGTGGGGGTTAATTTTCAATCTTAATCTAGTAGGACCTCCCCTAATGGCCGAATCGGTATAGGGGGTCACTACTTGAGAAGCCATGCTTGAGATAGTTTTGCCCCATCTCTTTTAATTCCATATTCACCACTTTCCATCTTGCATTATGAGCCCCTATTCCACCTCCCTTCTTCAGGTTCAACTGACCATTGGTTCATTGGGATTGGCACTGAAACATCCCCATACCTGTGTCGGGCCTAGAAATGCACCTTGCGAGGTTGATGCAACTAAAATAAACAGAAAGAACATATTATGGCCACAAGAAAACTAAAAGAAAAATTAAAATGCAAAATATGGCCGGGACTTACAAATTAGCATGTGGGGAAATCTCAAGCACAAGCTTTGCCTCACTCATAAGGCCATCACTCGATTCCTGGGCCAATGTTTCCCTATCTCATAAAATACAAGGAACTCTTGTATGTATGAATCTCTTATGAGCAATGAACTATCCCATCCTTAAGGGGGTAATAAATGTTATACATCATACAAAGCAAGCTCCTATTCCTTGAGCTACGAGCAGCAATACAAAAAATAATCAGGAAAAAAGTAAAAGACATTTAGAGGGGTGGAAAAATAAAGGTTGAGGTAACTCATGCATCCACAATTTTTCCCTCCTCACATCTATATACCCATGATGAGGTATTTCATCATAGTTAGTCCGTTTGACCATGACACTTAGCCATGGAGTCTTTTCCCCTCCTTTCCATCATTATTCACATGGCACCTGTCAATTGAAGGGTGGACCAAGGACATGTCACTTCCCCTTGGGGGTTAAGAACACCTAATAGGGTCATTTATTAACCACTCCTACCTTGGGATGTAACACCATTATTTGACTAAGGTGCCAATTTTGGAAGAGAAACCTTATGTGAAGTGTTAATTTTTCCATTCCTTTCAATCTTGGTTCACTTAGATGCAATAATGATTAATGTACCTAATGGTGAAAGTTGCAGCGGTAGATAATATGTGTATAGGCAGTTGGTTCCATCCATAAGTTTGGGAAACTTAAATAGGGTCCAGGTCCTCTAAAGAGACATATTGACACTCACTGGTGATGCGTTGAGAGCAATGGGACTTCAGACAATTGTAGAGTGTCACTTGTATCCATGGGCACCTTCAACACCCACATCATTCTTGTATTTTGCTTTATCATTCATTGATGCACCTGGACCAACATGCCCCCAGTCAGCTTATTAGCACTACAAGGTCAATCAATTTATGTGTTATGGATCATTTGCATTCTCTTTTATTATATTTCTCAAAATACAAAAAAAAACATATACTTTAGAAAATAGGACAAAATATAATCTCTCATATGCCAAAAAATAATTATATTTATATATTTCGGTCAATTAATATACTGTTCAAAAGTGTGAAGGTGGGACCGACCAAGGGATTAACGCCCATGCTAATCATCGGTCGGGATTTAAAGGAATTTGAGTTAAGATCGAATCAGCGGAAAACCCGCGGGCACAAATAGCCCACAGGTTATCAGTATGGGTGCCCCCACAGTTGACTCCGCCAAAACTCCAGTGACCAAGATCGAAGACTCTCAATAATTGTGGGGGCAGACCTCAGATGGGTTTGTCATATTCTAGGGCGCTCCCGCAGTGACCTAGGCAACATTTGACACAGATAGCACATGCCGCCAACTAAGGAGCCAACTCATCTGTCGCATCATGTTGCCGTTACCTGTCCAGTCAAGCATTGAATTTGCATTGATGTTCAAAATCCCGCGCCATATATAAAAGGTGTTGAAGTTCTTTCTTTTCTTCTTGGTTTTCATTCCCAATTGTTCAATAAGTCATCCTCGTCACTGTAATTGCTTACCTCTGCATTTAATTGTTCGTCACCCTGAACTATTTCATGGCTAAAAAATTTTCCTTGTTTGGCTCTTCTAGCCATATCCCGCTTATGGACACTAAGCAAGACGTTAGAGATACTATGTGCACTGTCGAGCATTTACCCTTCTACCAACAAGTCCTACTGAATGAGAAGAGTTCCCCCATTTATTCAACCATGCTCAAGTCCAATGTTTTGTCTGCATGTGTTCCTAAAACTCATCTTTTTCCCAAATTTGTGCATTGGTTAGTGTCTGTATTGTATCTTGGCAGATGTTTTGTTATGAATTACTTAGGGGAGAATGTTCTTCAAGTCACGTCTTAATTAATCCGTCAAGCCCTGTGTTATTCCGAGTCTTAATCTTATGTCCAATTTAATGAATAATCATTTGCAACATTATATGACAGTCTTACAGGGCAGGAGTTTACACAGGTTGTCTTCTTTCTAAAGCCGGAGGCTGGAGGTTTTTCACCAGATGATAAAGAATTCCCATTGGAGATTTTTGATGTAGAAGTCAAACCAGTACTACAATTTTTGTCCAAGATACTTTGAAAGGAGGATGCTGCCCAAATTGACAGGTTAGTGCTTGGGTTATTTGCCTTAATGATGAAGCCTAATGTGGTATTAGATATTCCCTCCTACTGGTAAGAGAATATCAACACTCAGCTTATGAGCCTCTTCCTCACCGGGTCTTTCAGAAATTAGTTTGTATGGAGCTGGGATTGAGCCTTATAGATTACCTATCTTTGTCCCCATGAGATTGTTTGCCTCGGAGTTTATTAGACAAAGCCTAAATGTAGATCATATACATTTTGTCCCAATGAAGAAAGGCCATTTATTAAAGTTTCCTATTTCTGTTGGACCATTCATAGTGAATATGAGGCAAGCAACAAATGAAGCTAATAGGATGTTAGAAAACATGCATTTGTTATTAGGCGAGAAATGGGCTTATGATCCAAAAAAGTTAATCTCTAATAGAAGAGTTGAGAATGATTATTCTGCTTTTGTTCATGACAGCAAGCTTGAAATCGAGAAGTTAGCTAACAAAGGTTTTGCAGACTCTTAATATTACCAGCATTCAAACTCCAATCGTTTCTGAAAGGATAAGCAAAAGAAGTAAAGAGAAAGTTGTCGATTCCGAAGATGAGGAACAGAGAGCTGAGAAAAGAGCTAGGTTGACTGAAGAAATACCAAGCACCCAGCCTGGTTTCCTTATTCAATTAGGAGATGCTCAGAATGCACCAACTTCACCATCAAGACATGGAGTTGTTCATGATAAAGTTCCTTTGATCAAGCAAGTCTTTGCAGAAATTGCTAGAAAAGAATTAGAATATTAGAGCCAGTATGGAAGCTCAAGCCGAGTATCAGATTACTCTTGACCAAACCAGATTGTTGACTGCTATGGACTTAGAAAGGGATCAGTTGAAGATTGCATTCTCTTACCCATCTGAAATGACAGTAGGGTCATCCAACAGTTTGAAAACTGTTAATTTAACCGTTGATGTTAAGAAGATCCCTTTACTTGACAAAGTTAATTTACATATGCAGACAGGTCAATTGATTTTTAATGACCTAACTAAAACAAGTGCAGCTGCTCATAAGGTAGAAAATATAATGGGAAAAAGTGATTAAACAACTAAAATTGGAGAAGGCTAATTCCAGGGCTCTTTCAACTCAAAATGAAGAGTTGAAGAAGATAATTGTGAAAATTGGAGTGGACCACAATGATAGATTAGCTATGTAGACGCTGTTACAAAGTGCTGAATTAGAAATTAATGTATTGAAGAAAAAATTGAAGTTACCTACTGGAGAGCATCTAATGGCAGCAGAGGTAGCAGAGGTAGAGAATGAAAAATAATGTCTTTTACAGTAACTGTTACAGAAAGAGGAATATATTTCTAAATTAAAGGGGTTAGTACTTAATTTTGAAGGCCAAATTGAATCTAATTCTTGCAACATAGTCATGTCATCTGGAACTGATGATCCAACAACAAGATTGTCCTAGCTGAGCACATAGTTAAAGATGGCAGAGATTGATCTTAAGAAAACTCAGAGTGATCTTGACACAACGATGAAGATAATGCATGCCAAAGAAGGTGAAGTCAATAAGTATAAAGCAGATTTCCATATAGCTTATGATGAAATCAAGAATCTTAAAGAAAAAATGGAAGGAAACATGTATTTGATTCAAGCAAAGGATATTGTGTGGAATGAAATAATCGAAGTAATGAAAATAATTTGGGAATCCTTGATTATAGTGTCAGAGGAAAAAAGCATAGTCAAGGATTTACAGGAACTCATTCTAGCTGATAAATAGAAGTTTCTTAACATAGCTTTATGGGAAAAGAGATTTATTGATTTTATCAATTTCAGGACAGATCAGGAGTTAGAGGAGCATGAAATCAAAGATAGAACATTATGTGTTTTGGTGATAAATAAGTTGACTGTGAAAAATTCTTGCAGGAATTCAGTAGAGAAGAAATTGACAGAAATCAAACATGCTATAAACAAATTTGACAATGTGTTTGACCAAAGGACTAGAGCAGGGTTGCCATCATGCTGGGATATGCAAGGCAGTCTTCTATCTTGGGATTCATATGAGCCTTTATTAGTGATAACAAAGAGAAAGATTGACAATACCCATGAAAAACCTGCAATCTTAAAAGGAGCTACAATGGTCAATTTATTACATAGGCATTTTCAATTGTTATGGAAGGTTAAGACCTTGTTTACAGAGAGGCCCACTTTCAACAGGATCACTACTTTCAGGTTAGAGCATCACAAGTTGGTCAATTCTCCTAAAACCAACATTGAAATCTGGAAAAAGTGCAGAGCATGGATGACTGATTCACCAGGACACATCATCACCTCAGAAGGACACATCAACATCTCAGAAGGACACATCAAAAAATCAGAGAAACATAGTGGCGACCAATCAAATCCAGATCCAGCAAATAGATTGATACTTTTAGTTGTATTTATCTTTTTTGTTAAAAGATCGATATTGTAATGAAGTCTTTTGCAATGTAATAGGTAGTTTACACAATTTTAGGTAGTTTGAGTAGTTACAAGAAGTTCCAGCAGTTACAAAATGCTTTTGTATGTATTTAAACAAAAGAGTAAGAAAGAGGAGGGTTCCGAGTTTTGGACCTCTAGATGAATGCAAATTTTGTACTTACTTTTCTGAAAGATTAATGAAAGAAGATCAAGTTTCCTGCATCTGTTGATGGTGATTTGTCTTTCCAATATCATTATGTGTTTATTCTTCTTTGAATGAAGTGAAGTAAAGTAGCAACCAGTCTCTTTATTACATTTGTGAGTAAGAGTTAAATAACCTTAATATGCACTCCTTCACTCCAACTATTCTTTATACATAAAGTTCCTCTGAAATTTAAGATGATAGATTTTGTGTTTCAGCATATCATTTTGAGTTTCCTCTACAATTCTTCTTTTCACTCAGATATCAAGAGTTAATGGCAGTGTGAAATCTTTCATTATATCATATTAATAAGGGTATTAAAGAAATAATTTCCAAAGGAATTAAATGAAGACCATCTGATATTATAAGTTTTGTGACATATATTTATAAAAGTTATTAAGCATTGTTTCCTTACCACAACCAAGGGATTTTCTCTTAAGATACAACATTATGCATGGCCTAAATGAGGTTCGTCTCATGCCTTGAAACATGGGAGGGCTAACACCATGTTCAATGCCCTCCACATTGGAGCACAATCAGGCTTATTCATCACCTAGAGACCCGTGAGACTTATTTTTGTGCCCCGAGCCAAAAAATGGGGCCCACATAGGATTTTTCTAGAGATCAGGGGCTAACCCCTAGAACATGATTTTAGAGGGTCTCTTTACTCATCATGGCACTGAAGGTCCTCAACGTTTGCCCTAAGCAAGCCTACAATAGCATGATGTCATCACTATGACTTGGACATGTGGAGATAAATTACATTTCACAAAGGTTATTGGGTCGGCTTGTGACCCAGATATGTTTTGCACATTATTTTATGATTTTATAGAGACTTGGAGGCTAACAAGGCATTTGAATGCATCATATAAATTGAGAACTTTTCATTTGTATCAAATCATCATCACACATTGAAATTTTAGCCTCATTAGTGGAACTCACGCTTGCTTTCTTATGGATTTTCTAAGATCTTTGGATGCATTTTGATGTTTTGAGTTGATTTTGGATATTCTTTGGTCTAATGGATGGAAATATTGCATGCTATGTTGTATGTGCTCTTAATTGCTGAATTTCTTCTTTAATGTCTAATGTATGGAATAATTGAATCTAGTGTATGCTAATTTGTGCCCTAATTTATTGAAATGTTATCTAGGTAAATGTTGCATACATTACTCATACATAACATGTGATGAATTTTCCTAGTAGTGAAATCTTAGTAGCTCTCCCATAAAATTCCATTTTTCCATTGAGTGGGTAAATGCTTGAAATTTGATTGTCAGGGTATCAAATTTTAGCATCCTCAGGAACAATTTTGGCTAATATTTATCATCCTGGACTCTATATTCCCAAGGGACAAGGCACTAGTCCAAATGGTTGGTGATCATTATCAAATTTTCTCCATATTTTCTCTCTCTCAAATTTGGCCTTTTCAAGGCCAAGTTAGGAAGCTAGGGCTTGGTGTGAATCCCTACGAAAGAAAAAAAACTGTTGGTTAGAGAGCCAAAAAAATCAAGAGGATAGTATTTGCCACAAAATGTATCCTTTTGGTGCGCATCCACTTCAATTTCATCTATAAATTTCCTTACCCTAATTGTTTGCCCAAGAGGTAAAGCCTAGGTTTCCTTCCTTCAACTTAAGGGCATCCTTGAATGTTTCATGAACCTTGGCATATTTGTTATACATTATAAGAAACCTTTTATCCTAGCATTGACCTTTGGTTGTTCCAACACTTGTCAAATTTATCAAAACTTAGGTCTTTTGATGTTACTTCTAGGTCTCTTCATAGAAAGCGAATTTGTTTCATTTTGAAGCCTTGAACCTAAATTATGTATTTCTTAAAGAGTTCCCAATGAGATCATTTCACAAGGTAATCCTAGAATACCTATTATAAGTGATATATATCTTTGATATCATTTTTTTGGGATTCAACTGCGTTAAGTAAGTCATTCATCTACGACCATTTACATGAGAGGTAGTTGTAACTGACTAATTTCTCGTGAATTTTTTATAGTCCACTTATCACTCATTGCATCAGTTGATGCTCACAGGGGTTAAGAATTGGGATTGAAACTAGTGAAATGAATCACATAGCGTCAATCATTGCTTCTGGGGCTTGCACCCAATAAACAGGACTTCCCGGGAGGTCACCCATCCCAGATCTCCTCTGGCTCAAGCGCGCTTAGCTGTAGAGTTTTCCCCACAATCAAGCCCACTTAGCTTGCTACCCCAAATATAATGCACTGTGAAAACTCCTCAATACTTAAATACAAAGAGTGAAGGGAGCTCTACTTGAATGGTTCATGAATCACAATACTTGCTAAGGTTTTTCAAAATATAATGCACTATGAAAACTCCTCAATACTTAGATATCTATCTTATTGAGAATCCTCCCATTGATGAAAATCTGTAAAGAGTAGTGGGTTTTGGTTGTGGTGACAGTGGGCCACTACCCCATTGTTGATCCTTGGCATAGTTTACAACTTGTAGGGTTTCCCTCTCTAGGTCCTGCTAGATTTTGTGGAAACAATCCAAAAATACATACTTTGTGTTCTCTACTACTCGTAAAAGAGAGATTCTCTATTCAACTGGCCTGACCTCATATCAAATGAGTTAGCTTTCCATTTATTCAATTTGTCCCAAACCCACATATTCTTTATGATGGCCTATTTGATAACAACTTTTGTGTCCAACCATGTCTTTCACGACCTACCCCACAAAGGTAATTTCATCCTGGATGAGGAACCAACTCAGTTATATTACGCAATATCATGGAAGCATAAAGCTCCTTTTCATTTTTTCCAAGCCCAAGTTTTGTTTGTGAAGGAAATCAATTATATCATGACTGGACAAGAACCCACGAGAATATCGAGGGAATTCCAAGATTTCATGTGGGATAAAGGCATCCATGAGGAAAGAAAGAATAAAATTGTGATTCAAATATATGGATTTGAAGGTAAGCCACTACTACTACCTACCTTTGTTATATATAAGTATTTTGTTGTTGAAGTTTGCACGCAAAACCACCCATGATTAAATTTTTTTGAATGGAAGAAGAAAATGCAATTAATTTATTTCCATTTACTATTGAGAAGTATTATAAGTCAAGTGAACCACCTTGCAGAGTTTGCCTAGTATTTTTGTTTATTTATTTATTTTTATTTTTTTCTTTAATTCAGCTGAAGTTGAAGTCGTTCAAGGTTTTGATCCAAAAGGTATATTTTCTAGACATTTGACTATAATTAGATATGAAAATCAAATTACAAGAGTTATAGAGGAAAATGAAGAGAGTCATATTGCCCCATCGAGAGACAAAGAGTTTCCAACACATACTGTGGAATTTATTGAAGAAATTAGTATCAACATGGGAGGAAGATATAAGTAAAGAGGGAAAAATCCCACAGAGCAACCTCCAACATCCACACCTCGAAGTCACCCAAGTTCATCCTCTACTTAAAGAAAGAGAAATGCAACCTCGAGTGGAAGAAAAATGATCCAAACTTATGCAGGAATGCAATAAAATATAGAAATAAACATAAACGCAAAGATGCAGCATGAATAACACTTCATTTCATTAATATCAAATACTGAAAAATGCTTACAGACATAATGGAAAATAAACTAGCTCAGGCGATGGTAGCTTATCTCTGAGAAGAGATGTCCTGGCTACATTCCTTTGAACTGTGTTACAATGAGGCTCAAAGGCCTATTTATTATTGAGAAACAATGGAAAACCCTAAACATCCAAAAACCTAATTCTAGGAGATGAAGCACCAAAACTGTGGGCCTCATTTGGGTAAATTGGTACATCAACTTCCCGGGGACGTAACTCTGGCATATGATCTCCATTTGATGCGCACAATACCTTGTTAGAAATATCTATCTAAGGAATACAAATTTCGAATGGCCAGCATGGGTCTTTCCCAAAAAAATGTTATTTATGGCCTCAAAATGGCTTCATAAGTTGAGGACCCAAAAAACTACCAAACATAGTAAATTGTGCTATAATTAAGGAAACTGGAAAAATGAAAGAAATAATGGTGGGAGTCCAAGTGGAATAGGCGGGTGGCCACCAATATCCACCTGGATCAGTCCTCCCCCCTTATGAAGCAATGGTCCCCATTTCTTTCAGTTCCTCCATGAGATGAGGAAAGTTCTGCTGAACTTGGTCCCTGGTGAGCCACTTGCCTTGGTGCAGGAGTTGACCACGTTTGACAACCCAATACACCTGTTTCCACGATCCAATTAGTTGTGGCATTTTCCATGCATTCGGGCTTTATCTCTATTAGTGTGAGTTGTTTTGCAATGTATGATGTGTCAAGTAATGGTGGAAAGTATGAATGAAGGCATTCCACATTGAACATTGGGTGCAGGCCAAGGAATGGAGGAATGTTGAGCTCAAATGAATTGTCTCCCATAGCCTTGATAATGGTGTAAGGCCTGTATCAGAGCGGTTAGAGCTTCCGATGAGTTCTGGTTAGGCGTTCTTTCTGAAAATGCAACCAAACTTTGTCGCCTACCTGGAAATTGTGTGGCACCCGATGTTGATCATGTCGTTGCTTGTACTTAGCATTGGATCTGCCCAATATGTCATGGACATGTTGGCGAATGTGTTGCATGTGCTCAATTAAGCTATTTGCCTTGTCGTCTTTGGACTGGACATGAGTTGAATCTGCCTGGGCAGCTGCAAATGGTATGGCCACATCAATGGGACATAATGGCTTGAATCCCAAGCCCACCTGAAAGGGGTTGTGGCCAATTGAGCTATGGAGAGCTCGATTATAGATATGTTAGACATAGGGAAGGCTTTCATCACATGTGCGTGGATTCTTCGAGTTGTATATGTGTAGAATGTGTACATTCACCCTGTTGATGACCTTTGTTTGGCCATCAGTTTGGGGGTGGAAATTTGTGGACTTAGTGAGCTTGGTGTCTAGCATCAACCAGAGACTTGACCAAAATGTACTGAGGAACCTGCTATCCTGATCTGAGATAATGGAATGTGGGATCCCAAAGTGTACTACACTTGTTCAAAGAAGAGTTTAGCAGTGGCTTATGCTGTGATATTCTTCTTGTAGGTTGCCATAATCACCATTTTAGATAATATGTCGATGACCACAAAAATGCAGTCGTTGCCATGCTTGGTAGAAGGAAAGCCCGACATGTAATCCATGGAGATGGCTTCCCAATGTCTACTAGGGGTAGGCAACATAGTATATAGGCCTTGCTTCTTGATGGTCGGTTTGGAAATGGTGCAAGCAGTGTAGGATCAAATGTACTTCCCAACATTTTGTTGAAGGTTTAGCAAATATAAATACTTCTGAAGTACTGCCACTATTTTCTTGACCCTGAAATGTCCAACAACCTGACTGTAGTGTGCTTCCCAAATCATCTTGGCACACTTGCTTGAAGGAACATAGAGGTGTCCCAGGTGGAATAATAGTGCATCTTGGAGGAGAAAATTTGGAACTTGCTTACCCTCCAGGAGTGTCTGGTATGTGTTGTCGAATTCTGGATCACTTTTGCAGAGATGCAGCCAACTGAAGTCTCATGCCCACAAGAGTCGAGCATAGTGGTTAGCGCCATGATCGACAGTCATCTTAGGAAATCTGAAACATTGTTGGTTCTTCCCTTCTTGTACTTGATGTCCTAATGGAACCGTTGCAAGTATGTGGACCATTTATGATGGTGATAATTTTGCAACTTCCCTTGTGTTTGTATGAACTGCAGGGGTCAGTGATCTGTGTGATGATTGTTTCCTTCCCCAAAATTTAATGCTTGCATTATCGGCAAACTTGCACAATGGAATACATTTCTTTATCATAGGTGGGATACTTTCAGACTGTGTCTGAAAGTGTCTCACTTTGGTATGCCACTGGATGCCCCTGCTGATTAAGTACTACCCCAATAGCATATGCAGAGGCATTTGTCTCGATCTCAAATGGCTGTTGCAAGTCTACTAATGTGAGCACTGGTATAGAGCAGAGGCAATGCTTCAGCTCTGTGAAAGCCTTCTGTTGAGATTCAGACCAAAATAATTTTTCTTTTTCTCCTCCCTTGGTGACTTGACTCAAAGGCCAAGTGATATGAAAGAACCCCAACACGAACCTGTGGTAGAAATTGGAAAGACCTAGAAAGTTGCGGAGCTCCATTAGAGTGGTCGGCGCTGCCCAATCCAAAATGACATAGATCTTGGCTAGGTCCACATGCACACCCCGCTCATCGATAATGTATCCCAAATATTGAATGTGGGTCATGCCAAAAGTTCATTTCTCCAAATTGGCACACAACTTATGTTGTTGCAGTGTTTGGAGGACTTATCGAATGTGGTGGAGGTTCTCTTCCCAAATCAGGTTGAAGATAAGGATGTCATCCAAATACATCACCATGAATGAGTTAGTGAATGGTCACAAGATGTTTTCCATCAACCTCATGAAGGTTGTAGGAGCATTTTTCAACCCGAAAGGCATGACCAGCCATTTAAAAATTCCCTCTTTGGCTTTGAAGGTAGTCTTACACACATGGGTTCAATTGGTACTTGGTGATACTCGAACTTCAAGTCGATCTTGCTAAAACATTTTCCGCCCTTGAGTTGATCCAGAAGGTCATCAATCCGTGAGATCAGATACCTATTCTCGACAATGATCGTATTTAGCGCCTGATAGTCAATATAAAGTCTCCAAGTCTCATCCTTCTTTGGGACCAACATGATTGGGCTCCCACAGAGCGAAGAACTTGGATGAATGTGACCTTTATGCAAGAGCTCCTGAATTTGCCTCTTGATTTCGTCATTCTCCAGAACATAGTGCCAATATATCGGTCCATTGGGTAGTGGCACGTCTGGGGTCAGATCGATGGATTGCTTGACCTAACAATGCAAAGGTACCCTTGCGGGTGAGGTGAAGATTTCCCTGTATTCATCCACTACCTTGTCCATCTATTGTTACCATGTGGATGAGCCCTGTCTAGAGGTCGTGGCTACAGTCTTCTTCTTTCCGTGAGGGAGGACCATCAGGAAAAAAAATTTCCCCGTTTTTGAAATGATCTTACTGCATTTTTTTGCTGTGATCAAAGAGATGGTGGTAGGCAGTGCTACCTTCGGTATCCTGTACAAATTATTTCCCAAAGTAATAATAACAACGCGAGGCCTAGACTCATACAAAACATGTCACTTCCACAAGTATGGTTGGCCTAATAATACATCACAAACATCAAGAGGACCAATATCACATTATACCTCATTCGTGAAGGGCTTGATGCTGTAGAGAAGGCAACATTTCTCATTGACGCAAATATCTCATCCTTGGTGAAGCCACCCAATGGTGTACGACTATGGGTGTGTTGTGGTTGGCAAGACCAATCGCTTCACGACCTCTGCTGAAATGAGGTTCTTTTGGCTCTCGTTGTTGACAATGAACTACAACAGGGAACCCTTCACCCACATCTGGGAGTGGGAGAGGTGCTGTCCCTCTTTTGAATCTTTGGGTTCCTCCTTTTTGATCTTGGTGGTGGAGACAATGGAGTGGGGATCCACATCGATAATCTGCTTCCCTTTGTCATTCCCCTTGTCGGGTTCTAACTCAAAATCGAAACATGCATCTGATTCGGAAGCCTTCAGCTCGGCCACCAGTGACTGCTTGGCCCGACACTCACTTGTGTTGTGAGTGGAGCTCTTATGGAACTCACACCACTTTCTCGTATCCTTCTTTGGCTTTGCATTATTTTTATTTGCTTGCAGCTTTGGCGGGTTTTCCTGGGATGCCCTGTCTTGGCTATGTCCTTTATTCTGTGGTTTTTGGACACCTTTCCCTTGCTTCTGATTCACAGATCCAAAGTTTCGCTTCTTTTGTTTGAATTTTGGCTCAATCTTGGCATCATACTAGTATGCTGCACCAATCGAGGAGATGTCGAGGAACTCCATTTCCTACTAAATGTATATGTGTAAACAACTGCAGTACTTCAACAACAAATGTTTCTCCGAACATTTGATACCCAACTTTGTGCGCAGGGTATGGATCAAATGTGTTAGCTCATGCACATCTTGATACTTTTGTTGTTGCAGCGTGTTCCATTGTATTTACTTGTCCTCATAGCTCCTCACAGGATAATATTGTTCCTTGATGGCATCTTAGAAATAATTCCAAGTGGATGTGACTGAGAACAGCGAGGTTTCCCTCTCATCCTTCTTCTCACAGTGGGTTTTCCACTAGTCCTTTACATGGGGGGTGGATTTAAGGAGTACAAAAGTAATATTTTCCTGATTGGAAAATTCATGAACTAAAAAATATCCTTCTAATAGATTCAAACATCTATCTACGATGTTTGCATCTATTTGGTCCTCAAATATGAGAATGTTAAAGTTTACTTGTACCTTAAAAGGAGTGGCACCTCCAGAGTGGCTGTTGGATGAGGATGTGATGTCAGTGGGTAGTCGTTGAAGGATCTGGGAAAAAATATCCATCATCATATTCCTTTGTTTCTCTAGGGCCTCCTCGAGTAATATTTTGATAAGATTTCCTACTCCCTCATCTTTCTTTTCTTCCGCCATGGGAGGCCATTGGGTTTGCGAGGCTGATCTTGCAAAGGTTCAATGAGATCGAGCCCTAACTCCTTATATCCCGACCTCGTTGGGGACATGAAAAGAAAAATTGAGAAAGAGAAGACCGAGAAATTCAGCAAGAATAACACTTCATTTTATTAATATGAAACACTGAAAAATGCTTATAGACATAATGGAAAATAAACTAGCTTGGGCGATGGTAGCTTATCTCTGAGAAGAGATGTGGTGGCCACATGCCTCTAAACTATTTTACAATGAGGTTGGAAGGCCTATTTATTATTGAGAAACAATGGAAAACCATAAACATCCAAAAACCTAACCCTAGGAGATGAAACGCCAAAACTATGGGCCCCGTTTGGGTAAATTGGTACATCAACTGCTGGGGGACATAACTCTGGCATACGATCTCCATTTGACGTGCACAATACCTCGTTAGAAATATCTATTTGAGGAATACAATTTTCGAGTGACCAACATCTATTAAAA
The DNA here is from genome assembly GCA_034641835.2 of Pinus albicaulis. Classification (NCBI taxonomy): domain Eukaryota; kingdom Viridiplantae; phylum Streptophyta; class Pinopsida; order Pinales; family Pinaceae; genus Pinus; species Pinus albicaulis. The sequence continues at coordinate 146,681,353 of CM076582.1, forward strand.
AGCAATGTTGATCTCAGTTTTCCCAAAAAAACATCATTTAGGGCCTCAAAACGACTTCGAAAGTTCAGGACCCATAAAATTGCAAAAAATAGTAAACTATGCTACAGTTAAGGAAACTGAAAAACTGAAAGAAAAAATGGTAGGGGTCCAAGTGGAATAGGCGGGTGGCCACCAATATCCACCTCGATCAACAAAGTAATGATAGGCTCTTGGGTGGAGAAGACAAGGAAGAGATCCCTCCCAAATTCACCCCAGAAAGGTCGCACACCGCTTAGTCGACTAAGGTCAGAGATTCGAAAGACACATCAAGCATGGAAGAGATATTGGATGTTGAAGTTGATAAAATTGCACCACCTAATTGGGTTATTTCTTGTTTAGCTAAAACCCAAAGGATAATGGAAGAGATAGTTGAGGAGATCACTACTTTCGATGATCACCCTGTCACCTTGCAAAATGCAAGCTATGACTGAAGTAATAAAAAAGTTAAAAATTGAAAGGGTGAAAGTTCAAAATAAAAGAGTAACAGGTCAAACTCAAATGGACATTAATGTTTTTGAAGTTGGAGCCATAGAGCTCAATAAAGTACATCAAACTATTCGAGCAACATTGGCACACTCTTTCACGTAATAGGAAGCGAAGAAGCTCAGGCTTACAAAAATAATAAGAGCTAGAAGAAGCTATAAATATTGTCCCATTGTTCATGAATTATCTCGACATACAAGCACCAACATTGATAGTATCCACCCCCAACAAACCCCACAGAGTTAAGAAAGCATCTCACCTCCTAAATGGAGTAAAATCATATATTATTAATAATGAGAAGTGGCTTCTCACTTGAGATATCTAGCCCAGATAATTGCCCCCCTTTTAGACTGGGTTAAAAAGAACCTATAACATGACAATAATTTCATAGATAATGACTTATCTACTTTTATTCAAAGGTCAATTCACTCAACAGACTACAAAGATCACAACAAAATCTCCCAACGCCTAAATAGATGCAACAAATCCAAGATGGATGGTCTACCAAAATTAACATACTAGAGAATATTAATTATGAATGTAGCAACATTAATGATAGGAGGAGTAATGCATTTTCAAGGAAATTAATTTTTTTGATGATCTACGTGGTACTTGCATGACAAGAAACTTTGTTTTAATTTCCAAGGATGTGTGTAAATCTAAGCCGAGGGGGTTTAAATGAGTCAATGGGAGAAGAATTTGACAATATAATTGATTTCACTGAGGAGGCTATTAAGAAATGGCTGGTTATTTTTGTTAACGTTAATGAAGATTAATATATCTTAATTGCACAATTACAAGAGGAGGCTTAAGAAATCGAAGAGGAGATGTTCATCAACACGTCAAAATGGAAATTACGACCCCTCTGCTGAAAGATTATATCCAAGAATGTATAAGTAATCCCTCCAAGAAGTCATCAATCTGAATTAACTGTTAACCAATCATTGTAACAAATTCAACAACAACAATAAAAGGCAATGAAAACTTCAACAATAGGAGTCCATGCTTCCACATTTTGTGAGTATTCTAATTTTCAAATCATTCCCTTTTCTTATTCCCAATCTTTGATCATTCAATTTTTTATTTTTTATTTTTATTGTGATATCCATCACCCAAGTCGATCCATGGCTACACTTTTTCTTTTCTTCCAGGTACCTTATTTATGTTATGGTTCAGGGGAGCCCAATCATAGTCCATATTGGGACAAATACATTTACTTTTCTAATTAAGTATCAAGATTTTGATGAGTGTTTTAGGCACCAAACACTTTAAAAACTTGAATTTGTAATATTTTTCACTCTCACAGAGAGCTACCTTTCAAGAAGGCAGTTCACTTTTGATTCAGAAACTTGTTTAAAGTTTTATGTGTCGTGAATTGTTTCCGATGCTCTTTATGATTTTACATTAATGGAACCATTATTTAGCTCGTTGATATATGAACCATGTTATCTCATGTATTCCATTTGATATGATTCAATTATATGTTCTTACTATAATGGATGGATGGATATCATGTTTAAATTTTAATCTTTATATATTTTGTTGTTTTCTTTCCATGCATATTTGAAAGATACACTTGCTCCACTGAGAGAAGCATATTTTAATGTTTAAATTCTAATCCAAATACTTGAGTGGGTTCATAAAGAGGAGTATCACCTCTATAAAAACGTATAGGGGCCTGTTTTTAGGCCCTAGGAGGTTAATTTTTCCCCTCAACAGGAAACAAGATCAACACTTCTGGTGACCATACTAGGGGCCGAATAATCAATATTCACTCACAAGTAAATAACTCGAATGAATCTTGTCGAACCTCATCTTCTCATTGGTATTGATGACCAAAGAAGCATTTTGAATAAATTATACAAACTTGTCTTGTAAAAACAAGTAGATATGAACATGGAAGACCTTGGGACGTTTTAGCTAGAGAAGAAATGCCAGTGCCCATAAATCTTGATAAGAGACTCTACAACAACAATAGAATTTAAACTAGAGAAGTCTTGTAAATTTCAAGGACCTTCGATAAAAAATCATAGAAAGAAAGTGGAAAAAGAGATGACTACTCCCTCTAAAAATTTAGTGTCCCTATTATATCCCTCAAGTGACAGTGAAATGGAAGAAGAAAGATGAGAAGAAAGAAGGGAGGAATTAAGAGAAGAAAGACAAGAAGAAAGAAATCCAAGAGGAAGAGCTAGAGAAAGCCCACTTGCACTATAAGGTGAACAACATCCTCTTCCTATATTACCTGTTGGAGTGTTACCTATATTCAATGAAGATGGTGACTTTGATCCAAAGAAACATATGGACCAATTCTTGATAATCTATGTTCATGGAAATACTCAAGAAGATGTGATGGTAAGTGTTTTCCTTCAAACAATTAAAAATTATGCTTATTGTTGGTATTTGTATTTACCTATCGATTCTACCACTTTTATTGATGATATCAAAACTACATTTATTGGAAAATATTCCCACCCCATAGGGCACCACACTTTGTTGACTCATTTTACTCAAATTAAGCTCAAAAAAATGAAAAAATCAGAGATTTTAATGTCAAAATTTTAAATACTTCACAATTAATGCTTGAGCAATCTCATCCCAATGAGCCAGTGATATTTTGGAGTTATATAAATGTTATGCCATCAAATGTTAAATATGTTGTAATATTAGCACATATACATGCTTTACTATACATAGTTTCCAAATCTCAAGAGATGGAAGAAGATATGTTGCAGAGTGATGTTGTTCTAGAAATCATTTTGGGAAAAACATAGAGGTAGAAAGATCCCCTCAGAATTGCGGATTCAAACAAGCCAACTCAAGCTCAAAATATACAAGAGAATAATGTAGGAAGAGATATTTTTCAAGGAATTCCTCCAAATATAAGAAATATTCCAAGGCCTGATGAAGCATCCACTTCAATATAACAATTAGGAAAATGCAAAACGAAATTCTTTGGCTAAGGAAAAATGATGGATAAAGGCCTTAACAACAATCAATCATTGGGTCACCTAGGAATCATAATTTGGTTAATATGCCACTAAGAGGTCCAAGGCCTCCTAAATACCAGAATCCAAGTGCAATAATAATCGATGACCAAGAATTTTAGGAAGAATATCCTTTCAGGGTCCTAGACAATGAGGCCCAAGAAAATTCTTCTCCTCGAGAAGCAATGGAAATTAGGGATAAACAAATATTTTCCTTTCAAGAACAACATGTGAAAGAAGACAATCTCGGATGCAGGTGACTAGGGCCCCTGGGGGGAAAGAGGGGTGTCACGTGCCCACCACGGGGGCGAGCACGTGGATGCCACATGCAAGTGGCGACGTGGGTACAGGCATTAGTGGCAGTGACAGTTTAAGCGGTGGAAGGACAGTGGTAGTGGTTAATAGTGGTATTACAGAAAAATGGAGGCGGAGGCGATGGGGGTGCAAGATCCCGAGGGCAGGAGGTACCACCTATGTCCTAGCTTGCTCGCGTGTGTAGATATTATCGACGGGACAACGAGGAAGCCAATGCCATTTAAAAAAATGGAGGCGGGCCTGGTTAAGTCATTGCGTCTTGAGAACGGGGGGGGGGGGGGGGGTGGGGGGTCGAGGTGCACACAGTCTGGGTATCAAGGATATTCCTAAGCCATTTGATTCACAAGAGGAGGAGAATTGGGAAGGTCGGTCGAGGAAAATCTCAGCAGCATCAAGGAAGCGCTGGACAAAAGCCTTGGAAAACTATATGACACCTTGGAAATGGCTGGTTATTTCGACATCCTGTGCCTTGACAGGGCGCTCCTGCTGGAAACCGCCGGGGATGGAGAATAAGAGGAAAATGTGACCAAGCACGAGTCGGAAATCCCGGGAGGGGAGGGTCAGGACCAGGACTGATGAGATGCCTCAGGAATTTTTTGCTATGTTAAGCTATCAGTGTGGATTTAGCCCTGTAATGTTTATAGTGTGTAGTCTTAGCAGGTTTACTTGGTTACAAGTTGGAGTTCTAGCTCTTCTACGTTTGTTAGGGGCCATCAGACTAGATCTTTCTCTGGTTCCCCGATATGGGCGGAGATGTTTTTGTAATTTTGGACACTCTTATTCTGGTTTCTGGAGTGTTGGCAGATCACTATATGAACACATTTAAATGGTTAATAGAAGGAGACCTATATTTGTTGACAAAAAAAAATACGTGCAAGAAGACAAATGATATGTAAATTAGGAAAATGTACTTCATACTCACACTCAACTAAATAAATCAAAGGAGAAAATGGCAATGACTAATCTAAGTCCAAATCAAGAAAAAATGACTACACAAGTAAGTAAATACCAAGACAAAGTTGTACCATCACAAGATACGACTAAGATGACGTTTAATATTATGGATGATTTGCATAAATTGAAAATCATTTTTCCCTTTTCAAAGGTCATTAAAATCCCTCAACAAAGAGAAATCCTGATTCAAAACGTTAAGGGTGAAGAATTCCTAAACACAAGAATCGAAGTTGCCACAATTGGTCGCTCACAGAAAAATGCATTGATCCAAGGAAAATTAGTGGGAAGGTTTCTCCCTTCTACATATATCTTGAAACTTCCGAGTTCATTTTGCATAATCGTTTAATTGATAATGGGGATACTAATAACCTCACGTCTTTAAAAATAATGAAATCCATAGGTTTGGATTTTATTAAACATTACGTGATCCAGTTGGATGTTGGTGGCCACCCAACTATTCCACTTGGACCCCCACCAATGTTTTGTTCAGTTTTTCAGTTTCCTTAATTGTAGCGCAATTTACTATTTTTGGCAGTTTTTTGGGTCCTGAACTTCCAGAGTCAGTTGAGGCCCTAAATAACGTTGGTTTGGAAAATAGTCAAAAGTTGTATTCCTCGGATAGATATTTCTAACGAGATAATGTGCATGTCAAACGAAGATCGCATGCCAAAGTTACGACCCTGGGAAGTTAATGTACCAATTTACCCCAACGGGGCCTACAATTTTTGCGATTTATAACACCACCTTCCCACATCTACCCAAGAAACTGGCCAACCAGGGTAAATATGTGATGAGAGGCTACTATAATGAGATTCGACATCCTAGGTGACCTTAAGGAAGTGGAACTGACAGAAACATAACATAAATACCTTGTAAAGTAACCACAACATCCCCAGGAGGTAACCCAACCATTTAGGCCTCTTATCCCTAGGTCACACTGACATTTGTATTGCTTTGAGCCATAGCCACAGGAATAACACTGCATGCCAATGGCCATGAGGCTATAGTCGTAGGAATAAAATTGCATGTCAACAGGAAGGGCCCAAATACTCAGCTCTATGCCAACGACCCAGGGGTTTGAGCCACCTTTTCAGGCCCAAAACCAAATGCTCTGCCCAAAACTTCTTGAAAATTTCATAGATGATAAATAACAACAAGACAATGATAAGGAAGTAATCACATCATTAATAACTCATTTGGTCCCCTCCTAGCCATGACATGCATTTTGTTAAACATGTCACAAACATGAAAGCTACAGGTATAAACAATAGAACAAAGCATAGGGGTCTGATACTTATATTAGAATTGCTAAGAAACATTGTTCCCAAACATCATTAACTGTAATAAAATTTATTTGACTATAGATACATTATGTATTCATTTATAAGTAAAAACATGGATAGATCCATACATCATCATTGATAAAATACATGCTTATAACCAACATAATAACAATAGAAATACAGTGGATACAACAACAATATAATCCACATAATAACCAGTAAATTTGCGTACCAAATACTGAAGGAATGAGCTCTTCATTATTGAATGTAAAAACCAACCGGAGATGGGACTTCCACGTTCCACTAGACCATAGATTGGCTTAGCCAAATCTCTCTTCAACCAATCACCCCCGTCCCATATTCCAAGTATGAATGTGGGACACAAACCGAATGAACCAACTAGGGCATCCCGAGGCCAAACCACCTCACCCTCATCAACAAAAATTAGGATTTACCATGATCCACACCAGATCACTAGGCCAACACAATAAACATGTCATAATCGGCTTTATTGTGATTTACACCTGATCACTAGGCCAACAAAAGCATGGATATCACCAGATTCTCTCTGCCTAAACCATGAGGAATTTTTCTGTCTCCTAGTCTCTCAGGATTTACCACAACCCACAGTCTGAATCAAGGATCATTGTATCACTAGGCCAACACAATAAACATGTCATAATTGGCTTTATCATGATTTACACCCGATCACTAGGCCAACACAAGCATGGATATCACCGGATTCTCTTTGCCTAAACCATGAGGAATTTTATTGTCTCCCAGTCTCTCTAGATTTACTGCAACCCACAATCTGAATCAGGGATCACTAGGCCCTAAACCGAGACACCATCCTCTAGGATTTATTGTATATCCCACCATTCACCGGAAAGGATTCCTAGGCCTAATCAAGGGCAACCACCTCTCAGGATTTATCGCAATCCAATCCTGGATCACTAGGCCCTAAATCGAGGCAACACCTCTCAGGATTTACCACAATCCAAACCCATATCACTAGGCCGTAAACCGAGGCAACACATAAACCGGTTTTGTGTCATAAAAATAATATTCAGAGATCCACCTCACTGAACTTCAAATCCATCTGGTAATACAACTAAACCAAAACATGAGAACTCCACAACACCATGGCTATCCTGAAATGACAAGGCTAGGCTGAAAACACTGTCACACCTGGAAAAAACCCATGCCAAGACAGAAAAGAACCACATGAAATACCATGCATGCGATATATAGTAAGGAAATCATACATGTAAATCAATACCTATAAAGAATCCTGCTGTAGCTGCTTAATTCCTTCTCCTACTTGCCTGCTTCCTCCTTCCTCCTGCTTTCTTTCCTCTCTTGATCCAATGCTAAAGTGCTCCAAGAAACTCGAAGTGTCCAAGAGTGTGTGTGTGTGTGTGTGTGTGAGAGAGAGAGAGAGAGAGAGAGAGAGAAAGAGAGAGAGAGAGAGAGAGAGAGAGAGAGAGAGAATAATGAGAGAGCTCCAAAGCTAAACTGACAAAAGGTTTGAGAAAAATTATTTCCAGCTGATCCTCAAAAGCCTTTTTATTAATGAGGCCTCTATTTTCTTCATTTTCCATTATTTTCCTTCATTTCCCTCCTCACATGCAACCTATTACCTTTCACCTTCATTTTCTCCTATTTTCATTATTTTCATAAATAAATGTGCCAAAAATAATTTCTTCCTCTTTAATGCCTTTCTAATGCCTTTGTCATTTCCTTTAGCCATAATAACTGAAATGAACACCCACTAGGATATTTTGCCCAATATTCAACTTGGAATACGTGTTCCATCAACCATGGTTATTATTTTCCACTTTTATTACACGGAATTTTCACTAGGGCTGTTACAAAACCTTCCCCCTTGGGGGAACATCATCCTTGGTGTTCAATGACACCTACAAACAAGAAAACCGTTGAAAATAAAACATACTACCTATGGAGATTTATAACACAGTTCGTTGCATTATTTAAAATGAATAACCTGCTCAAACATGACAATCATACAGTTTATTGGAGCTTTATAACACAAGTCATTATGGTATTTGCAATAAGAATCACATATACTTAAGCACATTTTCTTCAACCAAAAAATAACCATATTGTCTGTGGAGCTTTATAAACCAGCTCGATACAGTATTTAAAATAATATACACATATACACATTTTCTCGACCTACAAATAAAATTATACGATGCTCGTATAACCAACAAGGTAATCCAGAGGCTCACATCTCCACCCTCAGAAGTAATGCCAAGATTCACCTCCTTCCTAGGAAGTATAGAATCCACTGCCAAAGTCAAAACTACATCCCATGTCCAGCGCTACAATCCTGTGCCACTACACCCTCAATGAACAGTTACCGACTCATTGTTCCAGGGCACACTCCCAATGTGCATCTGATTCCATTTAGCAATGTTAATGACCAAAAAAAATCCATCCTGGACCTTCCCTTCTCTGCTACACAGTCCCTCAGCTAATCTGTTCATCCCCTTCTGTGCAATCACTCACCTTCTAAGTTCCCCGGCATACCCCATCCTGGGCGATCCATCCCTTGGCAAGGATTCCTCGCATTGGAAGATATAAAACAAGGGTATATACCTGCCTCAACCATCATACCGATCATAACATGCTCATGGAAGTCAATGGACACTATTGGGTACCAGTGTCCCACAATGGCCCTACTCCCTGAGTGCTTTACCAACATATTGTTTCCTGTTTCAATTCCTTTTTTTGTTACTGCTAATGCTTGCAATTGGTTTTAACCATTCATTTGGGTTTTTCCATGCTTTCATGTACCAGGCACATATTCCCATTTGAATAAAAAAAATCGAAATAAACTCAAATCATACCTCATTGGTAGCTCATCAATAAGGTACACTTGCAACCCTATTTACTTCCTGTCACAACAAGTCAAATCAAATCTTTGACCAAATCATCATGAATAAACATATCACATCTGGTTAGCTCAAAACACAACCATCATAGGTCAAAATCATGAATTACATGCAATCATCATAAATCACATGTAGCCATAATAAGTCATAATCATAGATCACATGCATAATAGAACTGAAATAAAACACTGATACTTATCCTTCATTGGTCCTTATTTATGCCTTAGTTCTTTTGTATCCACACCGGGTCTGTTGCCAGACCCTGCAAGCACCCAATGCCTTTTCTTCTTCAACCATGTACACATACACACAATGTACATCACATGCATACTGTAAGGTCCCACCTCACCCACCATCAATAATATAGAGAAGTAGAGGTCACATTAATCACTAATACTCAATTTGTTTTTTTGTTTTTTAACATTACTAACTAAGTTATCATGTAATCATGTTCCTTCATCTATTTCAATATAATAATATCACACAAAAATTCAGGGATAACTCCCCCTTAAAACCAATTCCAAAACACATTTCCTCTCAATTTTCAAAGATGATAGCATGTTATCTTCTCATACTTCTAGATGAGCTCTAAGTAAGACTGGAAATAAATTCCACCATAATTCCATGTGCGAACATTAAGCTAGGTCAACCTATTTGATTTCCTATATATGGCTAAATAAGCTCCACTTATTGAACCTTGATATCATAACCACAAAAGTATAATGCTTCTATTATAAATATCACATATAAGTGTATGGGTATTAACTTGCCTATAGCAAGGTAACCGAGGCAAGAATATGCTTCTCTTCATCATTAAATCTAATAAATATGACATGTTTATGAAATGGAATCACAAAATATATTGACCCAACAACATTTCCAAATTCATCAATTAAAATTCTCAATCCCAATTATTTAGCCAATGCTTCAATCATCAGAATTACATAATGAATGTTGCAACAAGAGAAACTACTGTTGGCAATTTAGAAGAATATTATTATTCAAAAAGTGCCAAGTAAAATAATGGACCTGCATAAATTGGGCACAAGTAGTTGTTTTCTATAGACATTGAAGCATAGTAATTCACCCATGCATACATGTAGCTCATGTTGAAAATGCAGCAAGATGATGGAGCTTAGTGAAATGAAGTCGCCTTCACTAAGTGGGCCCATAGGCAAATTCTGGCGCAAAGTCTATTTTTAGACTATGTCTATTTTTAGACATATGGAGCATGGTCCAGGGGTTGCAGTATGTTATTCTTGGATTATTGGTCATGTTGGTAAAAATAGATGGACCTCTATTTTTTGACCTATAGGTCGAAGTCTATATTTAGACTGCCTATCCTAAAAATAGGGAAGTCAAATATTATTTACCCTTCATAATATTTGGACTATAAACTTCAGTTTACTCTCTTGGAGCACTTCAGTTCGAGCCTTGGAAGTGGCTCATGCATCTGACAGAGGAATTACACTATTCCTAAGGGCTTGGTGAGCACATGCATGGTTGAATTCAGTTAGAACTTCAGTGGCAGAAGTTTGGTGGAGTTAATGAGACAGCTAGTGGAGTTGTGTTCGGTTTAACTTAGTTGAACTAGTTGAGATTAGTTTAACTAGCTAATCAACTAGTAATGAGTGGAGTGAATTAAATATTATTTAATTGATTAATTAGTAACTCATTATTCAACTCAAGAACACATCAGTTCACTACAGTGCATGGACAGTTCAGTGGAGACCAGTGAAAGAGGTAGATGAAAGGGTTGAGATAGCTATCAGTTGTGACATCAGTTGTGCATGATATTTGCACCACACTTGGAGGAATTTCCAATGATGATTGCGCTGTCAAGCCAAGGAGATTCGAACCTTGGATCTCTCATTAGACCAGCCTTGATTGCGCAATAGAGGCAGGCAATTAGTGGATGTGTTTTGAACCTGTGACTTGTTCAAAACCAAGCTAGTTTGTGTGTAACTTCATGAGATAGTACTGAGTACTTGTGAGGAGTATTGTAATGAGTTTGTTACATGTTTTCTCCATTATAATATACACAATAGCTGCGGGGTTTTCAGCTATAAGCTTTCCCCATACATACTGTGTTAATGTGTATGATGATTTGATGTGTTATCGCTTGATTTTATTTCCGCATGTTTGATGATCTGAGTGGAAGAGATTATGTGTTGCATATAAATTCGAATTGTATGTGATCAGGATAGTCTCGGTGGATAATTAATCATTATTCAGAAAATTTCTACATGGTATCGGAGCAATTGAAGCTGAGATTGATCATCACAATGATTACAAACTTATTTTGGTAGACAGAGTCTGCATGCGGGCCAGGTAGCCTCCGGATTCATCTTTCTTCGGAAAGTGAAAGGTCTGGTAAATGCCCCTTGCAGTCAATCTCTGTGCTAGAAATAATTTGTTCTCGCAGATCTAGAGCGGTTGAGCTTTGAGGTGGAATTCGAAATTTTGCAGCAGTTTTGTTTTCTTGGTGCCGGTGTTGAAAATGTCTTTCAACGGTTTGCGACTCGAATATGCTCTTGAAGGCAGTTCGAATTATGTTGCATGGAAGGATCGCATGGAAGCAGTATTAGAAGATAATGGTCTCAAGGAGTTCGTAGATACGGATGTCCAAAAGCCCACTGATCCTGCTGAAGTCGATGCATGGAAAAAGAAGATGGCGAAGTGTCGAAGGATCCCGTTGGAGGGCGTCAAGGATCATATTGTATCCAGCCTGCATGGAAAGGCTACTCCATATTTAATGTGGAAAGCTTTGACAGATCTATTCCAGAGTAAGAGTGACCAAAGGAAGCTGGCGCTCAAAGATAAGCTCAGGAACATCAAGATGGAGAAGGGCGACAGTATCGCCAAATAACTCACGAAGTTCACTCAATGCAGAGATGAGCTGGGAAGTGTGGGGGTGACTGTCGAAGATGAGGACATGGTCGACCTGGCTCTCCTTGGTCTTCCGAAGGCTTGGCACTCATACCAAGATAGTGTCAATGGTCGGGAGAAGCTGCCGGGATGGGAGCGCCTTTGGGCGGATCTCATGCAGGAGGAGATAAGGAGGACTACTCGGGATGGATCTTCATCAAAGGGAGCCGATGAAGAAAATTGCGCTTTGGTTGCCAAAGCAAAGAAGGGGAAGGGTAAGAAAACTTCTCATTCCGGTGCAAAGGGCAAGAAGCAGGATATGGCGAAAGTGAAGTGTTTTCACTGCCATGATCAAGGACATTATGCTACCAATTGTCCAAAGAAGAAGAAGAACAAGCAAGCGGGAAGATCTGCAGATGGAGAAGCTTTGGCTTCACAGTTCGAGCTTGAATTTTCACTGATCGCATGCTTGGTTTCAAGTGTGTTGGGATTGGTGTGGTTCTTGGACAGCGGTGCGTCATTTCATATGACGGGAGATCGGGATTTTTTCTCAGATCTGGAGGACAAGGATTTGGGTGTGCACATCGAGATGGGCGATGATGGTAGATACAGTGCGACTGGTATCGGTACCATATCCTTTCAGAGGGAGTCTGGTAAACCCTTTGTATTTAAGGATGTCATGCATGTACCTGGATTGAAGAAGAACTTGATCTCTGTGGCGATGTTGGAGGATAAGGGGTATGATGTGGTCTTCAGTGAAGGAAAAGCCTTCCTGCGCAGTAAGACTACTGGAGAGACCCAGAAGATAGGGGTTTGAACCAAGAACCTTTATCAGTTGCAGGTAGATGGCTGCGCAGATATGGCATGCAAGGCGGGAGAAGTGGTGAGCCGGGATGATGAGGGCGAACTGTGGCACAGGAGATTGGGCCACCTTCATCATGGAGCTTTGAAGATTCTGCAGCAGATTTCTAATGGACTTCCTAAGGGCACTCTTGCGCAGTCAGATCAATGCAAGGGGTGTACTTTAGGGAAGTATGTGAAAGCCACCTTTCACGAGAAGGATAGTCGCGCCACGACAATCCTTGAGAGAGTTCACATAGACGTGTATGGTCCTTTCTCAGTTGCTTCGATAGCAAAGCACAAGTATTATGTGATCTTTGTTGATGATTTCTCTCGAAAGTTCTGGATCTTCTTCATGCAGAAGAAGAGTGATACATTCACGAAGTTCTGTGAGTTTAAAGCACTGGTCGAGAAGGATTCGGGGAAGAAGGTGATTTCTCTAAGGAGTGATAACGGTGGTGAATTCATCTCGGCTGAATTCAAGGAGTTCTGCAGCGCAGAAGGGATTTGGAGAGAGCTCATCGCACCCCATAACCCACAGCAGAACGGGGTGGCTGAGCGGAAGAACAGAACGATCGTGGGTGCCGCACGGGCGATGTTGCATGATCAGGGCCTACCCCTTCACTTGTGGGTTGAGGCATGCAATACAACAGTGTATGTGCAGAACCGTTGTCCTCACAAGGTTCTTGGCATGAGTACACCGAAGGAGGCTTATTCTGGCAAGAGGCCTGATATTTCCCATTTGCGGATTTTTGGTTCTCCTGTCTACATGCATGTGACGAAGGATGCGAGAAGGAAGCTGGATCCAAATGCTAAGGTTGGAATATTTGTGGGGTATACTGATACACCTCACAACTACCGGGTGTATTTGTCAGACAGTCGCAAGACTGTTGTGCGACGGGATATAAAATTTCAGGAGGAGAAAGCCATGCAGTGTTCGCTTGAGAGGGAGCTACACTTGCATGGAGATGAGGAGCTGTTAGTTCCTAAGGAGGAGCTTCCGGATGTGGATCAGCCACAAGAGGAGGTTCAGGAGGTGGAAGAAACCACCCAGGCAGCGCCAACCATCAGAGGGCGCATGCGCACTACAGAAGCTGAGCGACTGGCTCGGGATGCACAGAAGGTTGTAGGACCACCTACAGCACAGCGCAGACAGAGACAGTCACCGGATCGGTACACTGGATACATGGCTCTTGTGAGTCAATGTGTTGTGACGAAGCCATCCTCTTTTGAGGAAGCTGTGGAGGAACCCGCATGGGTTGATGCCATGATCGAAGAATATGATTCGATCGTCAGGAACAGTGCATGGGAGATTGTCCCAAGACCGGTGGGGAAATCATTGGTGGGTTTGTGATGGATCTACAAAGTGAAGCAGGCGGCTGATGGGAGTGTGGAGAAGTACAAGGCAAGGTTTGTCACTCGTGGCTTTTCACAGATCGAGGGGATCGATTATGAGGAGACCTTTGCACCTGTCGCAAGGTACTCTTCCATACGGACGATCCTTGCTCTCTCAGCGCAGATGGGGTGGCACATTCATCAGATGGATGTGAAGACTGCATTCCTCAATGGAGTTATTGAGGAGGAGGTGTACATAGAGTAGCCTAAAGGTTTTGAGATCTTCAGCAGTGAGTCGCATGTGTGCCGACTCAAGAGAGCACTGTACGGGCTGAAGCAAGCACCTCGTGCTTGGTACACTCGTATAGACAGCTACTTCACCGGGCTTGGATTCTCCAAGAGTGAGGCGGATCCAAACCTGTACCAGATTGTGGTGGAGGGGAAGCTGTTGATCATCGTACTATATGTAGATGATCTGATTTTGACTGGCGATGAGCAGTTGATACTTTCATGCAAGGAGGATCTTGCACGAGATTTTGAGATGAAGGACTTTGGGCATCATTCATTATTTCCTGGGATTGGAGATTTGGCAGCGCATCGGATGACTGTTTGTTTCTCAGGGCAAGTATGCCCAGGAGATTCTGAAGAGGTTCAACATGCAAGGCTGCAAGCCTGTTGACACTCCTCTTCCTGGTGGTTGGAGGAAGGAGGATGCTACTTCAGCGGAGGTAGTGGATGCCACTGTCTATCGACAAGCCAGGGTCGCTATATCAAACTCCAACCCGATATGTTGGCGGCAGTGGTTGCGGATAAGAGTTATAGTTATCACTAAGCTCTTTTGGAAGGCAGGCAAGCATGTATTGCGCTATATCAGAGGCACATCAGGATATGGTCTATGGTATAGACAGGAGGATGGAGCGAAGCTTTCTGGCTTCACTGATGCAGATTGGGCAAGGAGTCCAACGGACTGGAAGAGCACTTCTGGAGGAGTTTTCAGCATTGGGTCGACAGCAGTTTCCTGGTACAGCAGGAAGCAGAGATCCATGGCACTAAGTTCAACAGAGGCCGAGTACATGGCAGCAAGCTTAGCTGCATGCGAGGCTATTTGGATGAGGAAGATCCTCGCAGGTTTGTTCAGGTTGCATTTGGAGCCTACAGTGATCTACTGTGATAACGAGAGCTGCATCAAGCTCCCTTCTCATTAATCCAAACATTTCATGATAGATCCAAACACATCGACATCAGGTACCATCATATCGGAGATTGTGTTCAGCGGAGAATCATGATGCTTTCATATGTTCCCACGGAGGATCAGGATGCCGACATCCTGACGAAGGCGCTCACCAGGAGCAAGTTCGAATTCCACAGAGGCAGGATAAGGGTTTCAGATAATCCATATCTTGCTAAGAGGGAGTGTTGAGAATGCAACAAGATGATGGAGCTTAGTGAAATGAAGTTGCCTTCACTAAGTGGGCCCGCAGGCAAATTCTGGCGCAAAATCTATTTTTAGACTATGTCTATTTTTAGACATATGGAGCATGGTTCGGGGATTCCAGTTTGAGATTCTTGGAGCATTGTTCATGTTGGTAAAAATAGATGAGACTCTATTTTTTAGGTCGAAAGAGGTCGAAGGCTATTTTTAGACTGCCTCTCCTAAAAATATGGAAGTCAAATATTATTTACCCTTAATAATATTTGGACTCTAAACAGCAGTTTACTCTCTTGGAGCACTTCAGTTCGAGCTACAGAAGTGGCTCATGCATCTGATAGAGGAATTACGCTATTCCTAAGGGTTTGATGGCATCATGCATGGTTGACTTCAGTTAGGACTTCAGTGGCAGAAGTTTGGTGGAGTTAATGAGACAGCTAGTGGAGTTGTGTTCTGTTTATTTTAGCTGAACTAGTTGAGATTAGTTTAACTAGCTAATCAATTAGTTATGAGTGGAGTGAATTAAATATTATTTAATTCATTAATTAGTAACTCATTATTCAACTCATGAACACATCAGTTCACTACAGTGCATGATCAGTTCAGTGGAGACCAGTGAAAGAGGTAGATGAAAGGGTGGAGTTAGCTATCAGTGGCGACATCAATTGTGCATGAGATTTGCACCACACTTGGAGGATTTGTCCATGACAATTGCGCAGTCAAGCCAAGGAGATTCGAACCTTGGATCTCTATATAGACAGGCCTGGATTGCGCAATAGAGGCAAGGCAATTGGCGGTGAGTTTTGAACCAGTAACCTGTTCAAAACTGAGCTAGATTGTGGGTAACCGTATGAGAAAGTACTGAGTACTTGTGAGGAGTATTGTACTGAGTTTGTTACTTGATTTCTCCATTATAATATACACAATAGCTGCGGGGTTTTCAGCTATAAGCTTTCCCATACATACTGTGTTAATGTGTATGATGATTTGATGTGTTATCGCTTGATTTTATTTCCGCATGTGTGATGATTTGAGTTGATCTGAGTGGAAGAGATTATGTGTTGCATATAAATTCGAATTGTATGTGATCAGGATAGTCTCGGTGGATAATTAATCATTATTCAGCAAATTTCTACAGGAATATCCATGGTAATTTACAAATCAAAATGTGTACCCCCATGAATTTTGTGGTAATCCTAAAACCACTTTTTTGTGCAGGTTTGTCGTAGCTAGAAACCACATGACAGAGGAAAGCTTCGAGTAAATTAGACACCACTTGGTGTGATGGTTTTTACTCATTCAAAACCACTTAATACATTATTAATGGTAAGAAAAAACCATGTGAAGATGTTATGAATAAACCCAATTTTGAGAGAGACAAGGAACATATGGACAGGGATTCCTGTAGATTTTTTCTTCCTTGGAATTTTGACATGGTTGCATTAGAAGCATGGTTGATGGTTATTTGAAAATATATAGATCATGGTTATAGGTAAGATGAGAAAACCCAAGATGATGATGATGATATGATATCGAGTTGTGGAATCAGCCACTTGGATAGGCACAAGAATGGAAATTGGACTTGTATCTAAGCTTGATGTGTAATTATAGAATTGTGACTTCAATTAAGGAGGAATGTGAGATTGAAGAATCTCAAAATCTTAGACAAACTAAGTTAGAGAGAGATTAATATGTTGATAAACCATCTAGTTGAAAAGAATTATTAGAGAATTGGAAAGTACAACATATTGTACCCATGCATATTGATAGATGGATTTATTTTTATATGGAGATTAATTATTATGCAGGCACAAGATGAAGAAGAAGAAGAAATCCCATAGTGAAGAAAGCACAAGTGAAGACATAAAATTTGTATGTCAAACACCTAATATGTTAGGTTTATGGTGCATTATGTGGAGAGTTACTAGAGGTCTAAGAAATCTTGGGATTTGAATGCAACAGTTTGAACTATGTTGTATTTATATATACATAATAGAAGCAAGGACAAGTATATGGAGGTATGATTATCAATCCACATTGGGTGGATGCCCCTACCATGAAATGATTGATTATGAGAAGAAATTGTTGAAACACATCAGGATCAATGGATCTTCATGTCACACTTTAGTTTTGCAAATAAATTTCCATATTTAATTTTACAAATCTCACTTAACAACATATATAATTGGAAGTAACCAGCTTCACTACCACTTGTAATCATTGAACCCAAATCATGATATTTTGATTCCAATAATCAAATGTATAAAGTTATGTTATAGAAATCAAATATATCGTCTTGTTAGGAATTTAAATAAATATAGTAACAAGTTCAATGGAGATTTTTAGGAGTATTTATGAGTCTCCAAGAATAATATGGAAACATCCTATCGTTATCAAATTTTAAGACCTTGAAAGAGATGATAAGTAAACATAAGTTGACCTAAAAACATAATCTCTTGGGGGCCACAACCACACCTATTCTTGATTTTATTTGGATCCATAATCAGGGTTCGGGACACCTCATACTTTTTTTTTAGACTAGCCAATTACCATAATAAATGAAATTATGTTTGAGGCCAATCAGAGCCATGACTGCCCTTTGTTATGGTGTAAAGCACAAGAATAACAATGACATAGGTGTTTCATGGAACAATAGGCACTTTATGTTTGTGTTTAATGTTTTTCCTGGCATGAATATTTTGGTAAAAAATGACGAGATAGGTATGGAGGATAAAATTGGACTACCACTAACACCCAAAGTAGCAAGGCTAGATTGGATCGGTGAATGAATCATGAATTGGCGAAAGAATCTATTGACTACGAATTTTAGTGATTGGATCAGGTGATGTAGAAATAACTATTTTCCTTTGTTAAATTAATTAATGCTACCAATTCAACTTCAGAAGACACATTTCCTACACTATCTTGTAATCTCATGCTTATTCCCTAATCTATTCCTATAACCTTCAATCGTTGTGTCGCATGCATCTCATATGGAGTCATGTGACTCTTGACCAGCATGAAGTACATTTCTCAAAAAATTTCTCTCCTTCATATTCTTTGGACATTAAGCTTGAAATTTCTGGAACATTTGATAGTACAATCAACACATGTCTCTCCTAACACACATTGGATGTTGGAGAAGCATTAGGCTCTCAATATTCCTACAACGTAGAATTGTCTATGCGAGAATCCTTGAGGGTGTAGACCATCAATCCTTTTGCAAATTCTCATCTGTGATGCCTTATTTTTCGAGATCTTGAGCTAGGAGTGAAGGAGAGGAGTAAAATTTGTTGGTGATGGTAGGAGATATTTTCCTCGAAGAGGGAATTAAACTAATATGCTTGCATTTCCTTCAATTGATTAGTAGTATTTGTGATCATTTCCTACGACAACTTGGTGGACTCCTTGGCCAATTCCTAAGACTTCTTAGTTCCTTTCTATGTAAAATCTCAATCTACATGAAAACATGAAACCATGGGTAGTTGATTGATTAACCAATATTGGTCGAAATGCATTTATACGTAGTGGTTTATGCTTGTGCATGAGAAACCTTAGAAAATAAACTATATTTCTTTCTTCTTGCAAGTACTGAGAATTGGATCTCATTGAAGGAGGGATATATAAAGTTTAACAATTATGGTAATATCTCCGGGAGAAAGAAATTCAACAAAAAAATTTAAAATGGCCATAACTGAGCAATTTTTGGTGTTCAAATATAACCGGGTAAATTATACATTTGGAAAGAACATCAAATTATTTTAAGTCCTTTCTTTTGTTCGAAGTGCTTTGATGCAACAACCATACATTGAGTTTTTTGAAGAGATATTTGGGAATCCTTGTATGAAAACACAATTCCTTTATAATGAGTTATGAAACAACCATATATTGATTTATTAGCAATTTCCTCCTTGCTTTGAATACATTTATAGTTGACTGATACTTTTTGAATCTCAACATTGTAAAGTATCATGTCTATAACTTAGGCAAGGTTTGGAAATTCTCCCTTACAAAATATTGGGGAATAGTTTATATGGAACTTTTATTATTAACAAGGAGGGTGTGATTCAACACTTCACAATGAATAAATAGCATTGATATTCAAATAAGAGCACATATCAAACTATTTTTTTGTTTACAACCTTTATTAGTTTCAAGGATCGCTTTCATTCTTTTGAGTTGTGGTTGTTAGGAATTATATGAGCTATCTATTTGTTCATAAGTTCATTTGTACTTTTGTAAATTGGCGCATTTTTAGTTGAAGCCAACACCCTTAATTTTCAGAGCTTGATTTATTATAAAGTGACTTGAATTACCAATGAATTAGAGGTAAAAAAAAACTATAACACTCTATGCTATTCATAACACAATCCAAATCAGCAAGGAGACCCTCTCATACATTCAAACTTGTTTACAAAATTCACAAGACAAGTTCAAGTGTTTGCAACTCAAATCTCAACTACAACGAGATGAACTATAGTAGAAGAAGCATGATTCTAAACTATTTTTTTTTCATAAATACTCCCCTATTGGGTTTGAATTTCATCTACACTCAGCAATTGATCATATTTGTGAGTTCTTTTTGTTAGAAACCATGACAATTCTTATAGTGGGGTGAATCAATATTGTGATAATTTTAACAATTTTCTTTCACAAGTAAAGGATAATGTGTCACCAATAAACACTTTAGCAACTATTAATATGAGCATAAAAATAATAACATAATAAGTACATATTTGACACATGTCCTTTAATCCTTTCTTCAATTAATTTCACAAAGGAAAGAATCAACTTGTTGTTACAAAGTTTTATGGCTGCAACCAGAAGGAAGCTTCTATGTCCTAGTTTATCAGCTACTACTGAAAGGAGAAACTAACCTTAGTTTTTCATCTACCACTGAAAATATTCAAAACCCTTGGTTTAGTAGTTGTTATTGAAAGGATATACAACCCCTAATTGTTTATCAACCACTATTGGAACAAGCTACAATGCCTAATCTGCAAGTTTCCACTTTCTTGACCTTCTTGATTCATCTTTAATTCCATTTTCAAACTCAAATGTGAAGGTCACTTCCTTTCTTAAAATAAATAGCTATTTCTTCTTAATCATATACCCCAATCACTACAAAATCACCTTCAACATCCTCTGATCTTTTATCAACACACACAACACCAACACCAAAAACAATAAAATCAACAATAATCCTACAAATTTAATTATGATTATAAAGAATTGTTGAGAAAATTTATAGGGGTAGCTATATTAAGGGATTTCTCTTACTTTGATAATTATTTTATTCTTTCACTTGATTATTATTAGTATTATCTTTATCAAACAACTACCAAACCATAAAAAAGAATAATACAAAGGAAACAAGATATAGGCAAACATCCAAGGCCAAAACCTGTCGAACTGAGAGGAAAACCCATAAGAATTCTTATCTTTTTATAGACCTTCAACCAATGATGAATTCCAAGACCTGTGACCCTTAACCAAGACCCTCCAAGACCAAGTCAAGCCTTGCTTCTAGCAACTTTTTCAATTTCAACTTCCAACAAAGTATTCTACCCAACAATTCTTCTACAACTTTGACCAACAAATTCTACTACAACTTCAACCTCTCCAGCAGATTTACAGCTTTGACCTAGCTGCAGCTTCACAACTTTGATGCAGCTTCACAACTGAAATGTAGATTCACAACTTCAATGCAACTTCACAACTTCTATACAGCTTCACAACTTCGATGCAACTCCACAGCTTCCAAGTAGCTTCATAGCTTAGATGCAGCTTCATAGCTTCAACGCAACTTCACAACTTCGAAGCAACTTCAAAATTTTGACTTTCCTAGTAATTATAGAAACCCTAAAACAAGAGAGAGAGAGAAGCCCAAAACTTCGGTCTTATTCTTTATTCTTCTTCTTCGTCCTTTTCGAACTACTTTCTTGAGGAGATCGAAATTCCTTGTGTGTCATAATGAGGTCAAGTCACTTCTTATTTATAGGCTTTTGATGGGTACAATTTTCTATCATTAGGCTGACTTGTCCCTTCATGTAGGACGACTTGATTTTTGCACCATGACGAGGTCTTGGATTGTCTTTTGACTTTCTTTTCACTCAAATAAATTTTCTTTACAATATGTAACATGCCCAAAAGGGTCTTTCATACATGAAAATGACTCGATTTCCCTGTAGAGTCAATGAAAAGCCCTAGAAGCACTCAATGGGTGCTTGACCTAAAAACAAATTTCCCTTGAGCATGAAACCCATGCATCAAGAATAACAATAATAATTTTATTTTTATTTTTTTATTAAATACATCAAATCATGATTAAATATGTCATTGTGAAGACTAAACCTAGTTACATATTTCAACACTCCCTCTTAACTAGGGAGGCATTCATCATCCATACAAGGTACTTGGGCATTCTCAATCTGAAGACTTATCATAAGAAGAGTTGGATTGGTAACCCATCAGTTTAGCATCATATCATCTAGCATTGTAACATAGCAAGGCCTTGAGTAATATCTCTATCTCTCCACAAGATCATAGCACAATTTTGGCGAGACCAATGACTTATAGACAACATCATCATCGTAAGTCAAGGTACATACCCCACCTGAGTGTTCACAGGGTATGTCCTCCCAGAACTATTCTTTTCTTAGATTCTTAGTCCTCAAATAATATCGATCCTCTACAACTACTCTTAACTTGGATGCCCTATCTCATCCTCAAAGAGTATCAGATGCCAAATTCTTACCCAATGCTCCATTCTTTCTTCCAAATAAAATACAAGAATGATGTGTCTATCTCTCCCTCTCAACTAGGGAGGATATACCCTTTTCTATGAAGGAATGTACCCATTCCTATAAAAGGAATGTACCCAATATCGCTCTTATCTAGGGACTTGTCCAAGCTCCCTCTTAACCAGGGACTTGCTTCCAGCAAATTTCTGCTCTAGGTGGACATCATGGGACTATCAGCTACTTGTGGGGATCCTTATTTCGATGTCATGAAGTTCACTTTCAACATTATGGATCCTTGATCTTTTGTAGGGCATCATCCATCCATCACTTTCCTTCATGAGCCACATCAATCATGTCATCCTTCACTCTGTTAGAAAATGATCATATATTCCCCATCTGGATTTTCTTCATACAGCTACCTCGTGATGTTTCATTTTAGATCTTCCATCCAACCACATGAGTTCTAGTTGTAGGTGACATCTAAAACCCCCTTTCGGTAGCCCTGTATCAATCCATCCATACGTTTTTCAAAATAAAAAATCAACATCAAATGGCAGTTACCTTTTTGTGATGGCATTTCATCATGATATCTAGCTTGCCTGCAACATCCTGCATATTCATAAACACATGCCCAATACTTCATATGTCAAGGGTCTCCTTTTCTTTACAAATATTATCATGGTATTCTTCTCTTATGAAGATGTCATGATCAATTATTCTAGTCATCAGATGTTGACTTCCATTTTCTTATGTGACCATAGTTTCATCCTTCATGGTCTCTTCTTTCATTCTTCACATATTGATTCCCAAGGATTCATAGTTTCTTCATCTTTGTCAACTACCTCATATTCCATATGAGGTCATATTATGTTGATTTTGTCTTATCAATATGTGAACCATGCCTTCATGCATATTTTCAAAGGAAGAGATACTTTTTCTTTGATCATGTTCACGAGGTAAAGAATTTACTAATATTCTCTGCAACTATATGATGCCATGACTTAATATATCAAATAAATGCATGCCTCTTTTTACCTTTTGGTCATCTAGACTTCCTTTGGTAGCTTCCTTTCCTTGATTGAGATTACTTCAATCATTTTGACCTACTGCACTCCTTTTTCATCATACCATCATCTTTTAAAAAATGTATCCCACACAAGGTGGAATAATCAGCATGACACTTGCTTCTTCCAAGTAGAGGTGAATCTTCTAGTGAAGATTCCAATGGAGGATCTTGATTATCCTCATCTGGAAAATGCTCCTTTCTCATGATGATGTATGATGATTTCCTTTTATCATGTTAGATGAATTTATTTCAATCATCTATACTATATATGATTTCAATGAGGTTTCCAAGAGCTACTTCCTTTATATGATAATTTCTACATCTTTGCAGACTTCTATTTCAGCTATTATTTCAAGCTTCTCTAATGATGTCATGAGCTCTTGCGTTAACAGAAATAGAATTTGTTAACATTTAATTATAGACATGTACATAATTATTTCTTTTAAAAATATGTCCTCATGATATTGATATAATAATAGAATAATAATTGTATCAACATCATGAACTCTTAAAAAAATAACATTTCTCAAAATATCATCTTGATTTCTAGAACCTTAACCTTGGACCATGATATTATCGAATTTTTGCTCAACAAGCGAGTTAACTGCAAATAGTCAACATATGATACATTTTTATTAGATTAACACATACAAATAAACATGTATATGTTAATTATAAATTACATTAAAATATCCACCCTAACCATTAACACATATCGATCCCACGCCCTCTTCCTCATGAAAAATTAAGTCTTGCCAACCACTACAACAATCCTTTGCATATGATTTAAGCTCCTCAATATTCATATTATCTATCTCCTCATCTGTTTTATATACAAAATTAGCATGTGCATTATCTCATGCTCTTTGTCGATTCATACCAATATCAATTCCACTGAATCGAGTATGGGTGTTGTCTATGATGGAATCCCTTCCTTCTCAACTAATTTGAGAAGTGGAATCTATCTCTAACCGAAAATTTACCACACGAGGAGGTCGATCTACCAAAGGTGGTTGAAGGCAAGGAAATTCAGTTGGCATGTAATGCACCCTTACGATCACATAATTGACCTCTCCCGGTACCAAAAAATTTAGAAGGGAGGTCATTTTAATCAGATTTCATACCCAAAAATAATTTTGCATAAAATAATTTTTCAAAATAAATTGGAACCTAATCATTCCATGGAAACTTTCCATGCGCTGCAAGGAGCCTATCATAAAAATGGTTGGCTATACCAAGGTGCTTGAAATATTCAACTTCAGTGCCTTTATTTTTGGACCTTCTTTAAAATTAAACATAGATTTTTCCATCGCTTTTGTAACCCTATTTTTAACGTTGACCCGTTTATCGAGATCCATTACTGCTTCCTTTCTACGCCTCATTATTTCTACAAATATATCCGTGGTTGGCCCAAGCTTCTGGTAAACATATAGAAAAGAGCTTAGAGAGTGCACAACTATTTCTAATCTTTCTTGAATCTCTAGAGGGAGCTCCAAACTCCCAAGATCTTTCCTCAATTTTGAATATGGACTTTGGCAGCTTTGTAATGTACATTGTTGGAGGTTTGTTTCTCAAGGAAGGTCATCAGGAATTTCAGATGGATAAGTTGTAGTTGGTGTACAACATTCTTCTTGAATTTCTCGGTTTCTCTTGCGTCTATTTCGAGCAACATTTTCGCCCTCTGCATCAATATATAAAATTACATAAATAACAAAACATGTGAAAAAATGTATAACTTTATTTTAAAATAAAAATAAAACTAAAAATTATATAATGTAACAAAATTATGATCATGATGATCCGATTGAGATTGATGACCACCTGGAGATGGTTTAACACCATCATTCCCACCCAAATATGGTTGAGCACCAGCATGACCACCCATTTATTGAGCTTGTTGGCCACCGAGGGAATGTGTACCACCCTCACGCGATGACATTGTGAGCGAAGCTTCCTAAAAAACATTAGAAAAACAATTCAAATATATATGTATGTATAAACATATGATTATACCTATTTATAATTTCATTAAATGCACACACACACACACACACACATTGTAATATCCCAAAATCGAGACAGCTCATGAATCATACACTAAAAACGCATTTTCAAAAATTTATGCCATAGAAAATGAAAATAAACACTTGGATCCCATAGATACATCCATCTAGAATCTAATTCCAAGAGGAGATCAGAAATAAATGAAACTAGGTGGGTTAAACAGACCTCCCACACTAGTGTAGCTGAAAATGACCAAAAACCCCAAATACTGCAACTCAGAAATGATGCACAAAAGGGACTGCGTATTCTTATGAGGGGTTTAACTCAAAAATGAAGGAAACAATTAGATCTACTCATATATTGATTAAAAATGCTGAATAACGAAGATCTAGTATCCTTATACAAAATGCAAGAGAACCCGGCAAGGGTTTCTTGTCAAACACTATGCATACAAAATGTGATATTCAGAAAATTACTGAATCACCACTGCAAAACTGAAGCATAAGAGTGTAGAAGGCTGAAATATGTTTGATCTGATGTATATCCCTCAAGGGCTCCCTGTTTCGGGGAAAATCACCCTAGAGGTTCGTTGGGTTACAACCTCCACAGAGCAGGGGCATGCTACTTAAGAAGGACTCACACAACCATACATGTTCATGAAAAACTAAATAGATTAGATTGAGGAAGTTACCCGTAGGTCTTACGGTTGAAGCAGATCCCGCGAGGTCCAAACCCCCAGCAACCGTCCTTCCTTCTTAACCTGAAAGACAAGAAGAAACAAGCACGAAGAACTGGTTGTACAACATATATCTACTCTAAATGTTAGTGAAATTCATATAAAACATTAGATAAACCATAATGAATGCTTAAATAACAATTTTATCATATATGTAAGCAGACACTAACACGTATATTTCGGGAACAAGATGGTACTTCTGTATTATAAATAGCATGTACAAAAATAACGAGTGGAGAGATCACCTGAATCCTTCCACGATATTCGAGCAGACCGTCGTCTGGATCCGTCCCACCCTTGCCTCGCTAAGATTCCTTCCGAACTGGTGCATACGAGATGACATATAAAGGAATGAGCATCTCCAAGAAACAAAGGTTTCTTCTAATGAACTGGGAAGTGAAGGAGGCACGGGAATTCAGACTTGGATAGGGAATACCAACAGAGTATAATATCAATAATTCTCTCTCTCCCTTAGGCCATACACATGAGGGGTTTTTATACTCCCTCCAAGTAGTTTCAACAGTTGGAAACAGTTGGCCACGTGCTAGGGTGGTTGAACTACCTGAGTAACCATCAACCCAGCCCAAAAATAGGGAATTTTTATATATTTTTCAATGATTTTAATGGCATACGCGGAAAAGTGCAGTTGGACTCGCGTATACACGCGGAAAAGTACGGGAATAGTCGCGTATGGGGATTTTTACACTGTTTTTAAGTGAATTTGTCCAAGTCTGTAGGAATGGGTGCCCAAAACCATCAAAGAAATCATGAATCATGTAAAGGTGAGAAATGATGCTATAACAGATGCTCCCTAATATATGAGGTCAGAAGGGGTACATGATGGCCGAAATGTATTATGCACATAGAAAGAACTTCGCAAGGACAAGAGAGGACTTCACCAGATTTCAGCCTGCCAAAAACTAGTGAAAGAAAACAGAGAGTCAACTCATGCTGAGGCGGGCATACCCATGCTCAGTCCAAAAATACATCATATAGAAAGTACTGAATAGATCCAACATGTATACAAGTATAGCTGAACTGAAAGTACACAATGAGTCATCTGAGCATGGCCCGAAAGTGTAAGTCTGAATCAATGTCCAAGTATCACATATAGAAAGCTGATCAAAGATGGTGCAACTGGATGTCTGATCAAATAAGTAACTGAATCTCCAAGTACCGAATCATAAGAGGTGGAGCAAACGGTACAATCACGCAACTCGGGAGCCAACATATAAGGGTGGACGACATCACTGGCAGAAACTGAATGGACTGTCAAAAGTGAACCGAAAAAATGCTGATGCAACCTGAGGTCTTCACCGATCACTATGGCACAATTCTACACAATGGGAATAAATGAGCTGAAGTCGACCATGTGAGAAATCGTTGGATTACCGATCAATGATGTATACCATCAACCAACGCGAGACAACCCACCGATAATGAAAATGAGTGTCAAGGTGCCCCATTACAATCTAACAAGTGCGAATGAATGATTTGAAGTCGAACACTTGAAAGAATCAACCAATCAGGAGGCAATTATGAATCCCCACTATCGATAGCGAAGAGTCTGCCACTGATGACTGCAAACCCTAAGGTACTGACAAAAAGACTCTAGACCTTATTCCCAGAGCAATGAGTCGGAGTCGATGGGAAAATATCTGTTGGAAGGAAGGCATTAAGGCATCCCACATCAGTCCAGCGCGAGTGTAACCCGCAGGCCAAGATTTGGAAGGAATCGGACGAAGTAGAGTGACGGAACCAAAACCGAAGTACGTTTCCGACATGCACAAGATGAAGCTAGCGCACGGAAGAAACCCTCTGAACCAACCAATAATGAAAGCTGACACAGAGGCGAAAAATCCACCGATAGGGTCAAATGGAAATCAAGGTACTGCACGAATCCCAAGTGTGATAATGTGTGCTGACGTCGAACACAGGGGAAACCACTCAGTCAAAGACCCATGATGATGATCAAATGCTCAGCACAAGGTCACCTATCAATGATGGAAATAGGCCCAGGGTGCAGCTCTAGGTTTGCTCTCAGAGCAATGTGTCGTAGTCGATAAGAGACAAACCCGCCAACAAGAAGTCAATGGGGACCTTCTCAAACCAGCACGAGCAGAAGACCAAAACATCTGATGTAATAGAACATGATACTAACAAGACCGGGAAGGCCGACTGAATAATGAGTCAAGAGACACCACAGAATGGCCGACTCAGGTTAGACTTCCCTTGAACAAAAGCACGACTCGTGATGACCATGGCAGTAAAAAGTGACACTGCATAAGTCTGTTATGCAGGAGGCAGAACAAACTCTCCATATGATTGGAAGAGATAACCAACCGGGGGAGAAATGACAAGTGAAACATGGTAAAGGTTGAACCTAGGTCAAAACTAAAACCATCCCAAATGTAGGAGATATATATAAGTAAATGTGCTTTGTTCAAGGGCGAAAAACTGACTCTGTACTGCCATCAAAACAACGAAGATACATCCTGTTCCCGCTCTTTTTGTTATATTTTATTTTTTTGTCTTTTTCATATAATAAGCCTGAAAAAGAATAAAATAATTCTATGGTACAATGGATAGAACGAGTATCAAAAAATCAGATGCACTAGTTCCTGGGATTGGAAAAATCCTATGCTCAATGCAAGGTGGCGAAAACTGGTAAGCGATACTCAGAGGAACGTTCCATCCATGGGTAAAAGGTGTCAAGTCGTGATAGCTAAGTGCATGCAATGGTTAACTTGTACAGAGAGTCAAGGTCAAAAGTTGGCTTAGACATCGAGTCCAAATGAAGCTGGCTAAAGGCCAGGATAAACAAGTAGCCAATATGCAATGCAGTCATACAACTTAACGACACCAGGGAGCCTCTAGGGTAAAAGCCAGAAAAAGTGATAGTGATGAAGAATAAGAATGAAGCTTCAACACATAAGACATGGCGGGACTAAAGAGGACTCCCGAGCCTACATAAAACGCAGCATGGGCAACAAGTGATAGTGAGGAACTAACTAGGAAGCCCATGTAAAGGAAGGCTCTACCATCAAGTCATGATTAAATAATCGGCGAGTGAAATTGGTGTAATACTCATGACCTGATGGGATCGACCCTAAGGCAAGTGATCAGTATGGAGGCTAGTATGCAAGATGCAACGGAGAGTGATTTCCCTAACCTATATGCCAGTGAAGATCATATACCTGCCGTGACGAGTCGGAAATCATGGATCAAAAACCGAGAAAAATCTCAAAATCGTGAAAATGTACCTAAAAACATACCAAACTGGGCACTTCCAAGCATTCGAGTTATGCAACTTAAGATAGATTGAAAAAATGAGCATAAAAAATTTTTGCGAAAATTTTCAACTTTTTAGGCATAAATAGACAAATTACCTCATATTTGGTTCATTATTGCATTGTTGATTTGGAAAAAAGTGCTCTAGAGCAAAAAAATTCTTTCGTCAAATCAGGAACAACCGACCGTCGAATCGCACCGAAATTTTAGGTAGGCTCCTCAATCATCCTTGCAAATCATTTTGTCCGTTTGGAAATTAAAATTAAGTGAATTTTACCCTTAAAACCCTTGCTAAAAAATGCGGACTTGCACATACGCGGGTTCATTACAAGCAAGTCGTGTATACACGCGACTGTGCAAAGAAAAATTCGCGTATGGGCAGGTCCGAAACTTAAAAAGCATGGCTAATGCATGATTTAATGAAATTTGACTGGATGACAATCTCATGGAGAGAACGTGAGCATAGTGCAATTGACCAAGAGGTCATGCAAGATCGAGCAGCACAAAATATCCTTCAAAATTGCGGATTGTTCAAATTCTTCAAAATGCCAAATATGAAAAGCAATCCTCGGTTGCTAGAAATGCTCGTCAATTACTAGGAACTAGACCAAGACTATTTTGTGATAGATCAGATGCCAATACGCAGTGAAGTGGAAGACATATACTTTATTACTAGACTCTCCCGGAGAGGAGAACCAGTAGACTTGCACGGGAAGCCCCTGGGAGGGTTAACCGTGGAAGACTATGTCCACGTGTATTGCGTAGAGGGTTCCAAAAAGGTTGGAACTCAGATTGCAATTAAAGATTTACGGGATTTGCACATGAAAATCCTCCTTTTCACCATCGGTAGAGTGGCAGGCTCTGCCTCCCTACATTAGACGTCCAGGACGCAAATGAGCATAGCAGTAGAATGTTTGACTCATGTGTATGATTGGTGCACAACCCTTTTACTGAACATAAAAAAACAGTTTACCTCAATCCGCCAAGCAAAGACCAAACACTTTGGCTACGGTACAATTTTGACAACATTCTTCTTTGAGAAGATACCAGCATTGAGACCCAGAGTTATCTCTACCATCGTAGCCCGCAGGACCCAAGAATTGCCCGTTGGGCGGACATGATGAAGAGATTGGGGGGTAGTGAAGTACCCCGGACCACATGGGACGATGATTTCTTCCATTGGTGGGGAGAACAAATCATCGTAGTGGACGACTATCCCTATGCCGGGATGGACTTCCGTGGAGATCCAGATCTAGTTCTTCCACCAGGCACAGCATGGGGCACAGTCGGTAAGTTTGCAAAAAATTTTGACTTATATAATTTTTTTGGATTTTTTCAAATATGTATGAAAAAATGAAAAACAAACATGTTTTTGATTGGATTCATAATGACTGACAATTTAAAATGATCATGATTCAGATGTTGGACCAGTTCGACCTGAGGGTCTCCCGCGCCACAAGCGCCGCAGAGGCGAAGCAGATACTGTGGATTCAGATAGGACTCTCCAGGCCGTGCAGAGGAATTTGGAGGGACTAACCCGCCAAATACCTATGGCTGCTGTGGAGGATTTACCGGAAGCCATCCAGAGACGGGTGGTAGGAGTGCCCCGAGACTGGGTTAGACTATTCCGCCGAGTTGCCACTGCAGTTACGTTCTATAGGAACACGACTTCTGGGCAGGGACCTCAGGAGTAGACAGATATTATGTATTAGATGACTGTATATTCTTTTTTGAGACTGAACATGATGGGGGCATAAGCCCAAGTTTTGTATGACCTTATGGATCCAAATTTTGTAAAGTTTTTGAACACTCTGATGATATATATACAGCGATATTTGATGTGATGTGATGAATGTATCAAATGTATGATGTTTTTGATGATTAAAAATTTATTTTATGGAATGATTAATATGCCAATCTAATGCTTGATTAGCTAATGAGTCAGCAAACCAATTGTCAGCTCAAGGAATATGAATGAAAGTTAAAAATTGAAATGACCTTTGTAACAAACGTACCCTCAAAAACAATCGTAATAAAAATGGATCTCGTACCCGATAAGTGTTGTTCAACTGCGACACCACCAGCTGGGAGTCCAAGAAAACTACCAACGAATCAACACCAAAAGATATTGCCTCCGAGAGTAGATGAATGACTGCAGTGTATTCTGCTACATTATTGGAAGCAGGACCAATGCAGACCCCTCTTGATACCAACAGCTGACCGGAAGGATAATGAAGCACCCAAGCCGCGGAAGCTAAGTTCCAGGTGTGTCTACTAGCACCATCGGCGAAACCAAAATGACTCATGACATCCGACACAACCTGCCAAAGTAGATCAAAAACATCACCAACTCATCAAAGATCGAAAATCAACCAGATATGTACAAAGCAAAACTACTATATACAAAAGCAACATGCCAGGCCAAAGCCTAGGCATAATACTTCTTCAAATAGAGCCCATTTCGGGGCTCCGGCAACTCGTTCCCTTCAAAATCAACCAAGGTATACGCTCCTTTATTAAGGACTTTTTTAACGATAAAGGGGCCATACCACATAGACTTAAACTTTCCTGCCCCCAGGGCATCTTTTTCTTGGGCATAGACCAAAACAAGGTCACCTTCCGAAAAGACCCTAGGCTTGACCGCCTTATCGTACTGAACTTTTACTCGGTTTTTATGCACTTCATTCATCATGGCGGCATCTCGACGCTGCTCATCGAGATGTTCCAGATGAAGAAGCCGTTCTGCCAGACTGGAAGTGTCAGGAAGAAGCTCAACAACTAATTTAAGAGAAGGAATCTCGCATTCAATAGGAAATATGGATTCCACCCCGTGCACTAACTGAAACGGAGTAAAGCCAGTTGCAGTTTTTACTGACGTCCTGTATGCCCAAAGTGCAGGATATAGCATAATATGCCAGTTGGATCTAGCTTTATCAATTGTCCTTTGAAGAATTATCTTCAAGGATTTATTCACAGCTTCCACTTGCCCATTGGCTTGAGGATAATATGGAGATGAATGCTCCTGCCGGAAACCCAATTTGAGAGCCAACTCAGCCATCATACTATTCTGAAAATGACTGCCATGGTCAGTGACAATCTCTCTAGGAATACCAAAACGAGAGATAACATGGTTGAAAAGGAAAAGAGCTGCAGTCTCACCATCATTCCCAAAAGTAGGCATAGCCTCGACCCACTTCGTAAAGTAGTCTACTGCTACGATAATGTACTTGTGACCTTTAGCCGAAAGTGGATTACAAGTAGTATAATCAATACCCCACTTTGTAAAGGGTCCGACAGTAATGACTGGAAAAATCGAAGCTGGATGAGCGCGCATTTTTCGAGTATAAACCTGACATGGATGACACTTTTTGACCAATTCAATACAATCTTTGAAAATCAAGGGCCAAAAGTATCCAGCACACAAAATCTTTTGGGTTGTAGCAAGCCCAGATAAATGACCCCCACAAGCTCCACTGTGAGAATCATTCAGCATAGCCTCAGCTTCTTCGAGAGTTAAGCAACGTCTTAGGATTGAATCAACCCCTCGACGGTACAAAGCATCACCAATAATGAAATAATTCTTGGCCAAGTGACGCAGTTTATGACGCTCATCTTTCGAAAAAGTAGAGGGAAAATTAGCAGTCTGGAGATACACAATGATATCCCCGTACCAAGGATCCTGTGGAGAGATAAGAAACAAGTGTTCGTCCGGAAAGGACTCATCATAGATCATCTCCTCTCCACAGGGCAACTCGGAGATCAATTCCGCGAAAACTAATGATTTCTTGGATTTGGCAGACATGAACTCAAGATCAAATTCCTGTAAAATCACAATCCATCTATTATATTTGCCCCCAATCACTTGCCTGCTGAGGACAAACTGAAATGGATTGGCAGCTGCCAAAACATAAGTTTTGCGAAGAATAATATAATGCCGGAGTCGCTGCATAGCATGAACTGCTGCTAAGGCTAATTTTTCTATCGGAGTGTACCTTAGTTCAGGTCCTACCAATCCTCGACTTAGGTAGTAAATAACATGCTTTGCAAGAGCATCATCTTCCTGAACCAGAACCATACCGATGGTAGATTCTGCTGCTGCCAGATACAAAAGGAAATCCCTGCTATAATCTGGTGGAGTCAATAAAGGAGCAGAGGTCAATGCTTTTTTCAAAGCATCGAATGAGCGTTGAGCGTAGTCGTCCCAAAGAAAAGGAACTCCTTTCTTCAACAGTCTCATAAATCCCTTTGTGAGTTCAGCATAATTGGCGATAAATCTCCGAAGAAAATTAGAATTCCCTTGAAGACTTTGAACCTGACGAATTGAGGACGAGGGAGGCAACCGAAGTATTGCCTCAACCTTGAAGGGATCTACCCTTATCCCTTCCCTAGACACAATGAATCCCAATAGCCGACCGGATGTAACCACAAAAACGCACTTGTTTGGATTCAATCGAATTTTATAAAAACGACATCTTTCAAATATTTTCCGGAGGTGACTAGGATGATCCATCCTCTTTCGAGAATGAGCAGCTAGATCATCTAAGTATGCCTCGATAATCTTCTTGATGTCGTGGAAGGCGTAAGACATGGCCCGTTGAAAGGTAGCCCCAGCATTTTTAAGACCAAAAGGCATCTTCTTATATGCAAACGTACCCCAGGGACAAATAAAGGCAGTCTTATGTTGATCTTCAGGACGGATAGTAATTTGATTATATCCGGAGAAACCATCCATGAAGGAGAAAATCTCATTACCAGCACACTCGTCAATGATCTGATCGATAAATGGTGTGGGTTTATTATCTTTAGGACACGCTTTATTTAGGTCTCTGAAATCGATGCACACTCGAATCATTCCTTGCTTTTTATCTACGGGAACAGGGTTTGAAACCCATTCATTCAGAGGAACAGGGAAAATGAATCCCGCCTTAAGCAGCTTTTCAACTTCATCTTTGATAGCTGCTGCCTTCCGAGGATTGACCGGACGAAGTTTTTGCCTCACCGGCTTAGCGTTTTCATACGTCTTGATCTCATGTTGGACAATATATGGGTCTATTCCAGGCATTTCCTCATAAGACCAAGCAAATACATCCCTATACTCTTTAAAGAGCTCGGTATAAATTTGAACCTCTTCACGGGAACATTCAGCTCCGATGAAGACATTCTCGATAATATTGGGATCCCTGGAAATGTTCACTGGGATAGTAGGAGAAATCACAGCCATGTTCCCTTCAGCATAAACTTGTTTTGGTGCCAAGGGGTTCAAGACTGGGTGAATAGGACCAGGAGACAGAGGACTCAGAAAACTTGTTTCAACTTCGCTCAAATCAGGTAGGAAGTAAGATTGATGATGCAAATCATCCCACGGTCTATCTATACCTGTCATGGCTTCCAGGATGGCCTCTTCAGATGGAAGAGTGGTATCAAGGAAATCCTGTGCTGAAGAAGAACTAAGCGTCCAAGCCAGAGCCACATTACCATCCAACTCTTCTGGTGAAAGAGGAGCTGGGATGGTTTCTGCAGAGTCAATAATAGACTGATATGCAATCTCAGCTGTAGAAATAGGAAATGCCATTCCACCCACTTGACCTTCCACTAATGTGGCAGTAGGGGAAGGTAAGGTCCAAGGGTCCGAAAAATAATGAGTTCTGAAGAACTCTTTTCGAAGGGGAGCCTTGGAGGATGAAATAGCATTAATATGCACCGTAGGAGGAGGAAGATCGAAAGTACCCATCAAGGAAGAATACATTCCAACTCCTAAATTCTCAATAGGTGCCTTAGTATTATCCAACTTCGGAAAAGATGAGTCAGAAGGCACATTCAAGTCTATAGGAGGACAGTCCAGTTTATCCACTGTAACGATCCTCCCTTCGTGGGGGAAACATACAATCCGAAATAATGAGGATGCAATGGCATCCATCTCATAAATCCAGTTCCTCCCCAACAGAAGGTTGTAGTCCAAGCTTGCATCTACTACCTCAACCTCTATATTGATAGTTTTTCCCCCAACACAGATGGGCAAAGCCGGGACAATACCATGGGGTCTGTGAGAATTACCATCGAACGCAGTAAGAACAGTGCTAGATGGAACAGCTTTGGGAGATCCAAGTGTCTTCCAGCATGCGAGAGACATCACGCATGTGGAAGCACCCTCATCAACAACCGTTCGAAAGATATTTCACTTCCGATACGATGATTTAATATGAAAAGCCATGTGATGAGGAAGTCTCTTCTTAAAATTAGTCATATCAAAAGTAATCAAAAGAGAATTTTTCGGATCAATAGCCCCAATGGCAGTGAGCAAAGCACTGCGCTGAGCTGGACAAGACTGGAGTACCTCTAAAGCCGACATAGCACAAGGACTCTGCGCCAGATCTTCCACAATCGAGTAGTTCTGGGCAGCCCTAGCATTTGGATTAATCGTTGATCGCTTAGAAGATGCTTTGGGCATCCGAGGCATAGACTCAACAGTAGGCTTCATAATTTGAAGCAGCTCAGTAGCATCAGGAACTTCCTTAGCTTTCGAAGACTGTTCTCCGCCATAATCACGGGATCTCATAGCGATATCCGCGTGAGCACTCATCATGAAAATTTTCGATGGAATTTCCCCTTCCTGGGTGCTCCCAGAAGAAGCCCCAGGATTTTGGTTTGCGCCAACAACTAATTGCTTCCCTTGGGGAAAAGGGTTTGTTAACACAGCCTAGGAATTAGAAGAACCCTGCTGAGCTAACAAGCGCTGAGCATCCTGAATTTTAGGGCAAAGGTGTGTGAGATGGTCTCCAGCACACAGCTTGCATGGAAACTTCACTTTATTCTTCTCCTTTTGACCCTCACCAACACGCTTGTTGGTTTTATTTGCATTACCCTTCCCGTTCTTTCCCTTCTTCTTGTTATTTCATCCCTTCTTCTTCCCATCGGATTGTTGATTTCCTTTGGGATCAGAAGCTTGGACAGCATTTATGGACAAATACTAGGAAGGCGATGACTCGGTAGGCATAGCCTGACTAGAAGGAGCAGCTTGCAAAGACAACTGTTGCAGTTGATTAAGCAGGATGGTTGCACCACTATTGATCGATCCGACAAGCCCATCACCATGCGGACCGGGCTTAGTTTTTGATAAATCTAATTTGGAGCGAGGAGCATTGGGCAAATATTTATAAAGGACCCCAGACTGAGAATAGATCAATTCCAGCTGCTGGGCCCTAAAAATGGCCTGCTCCTCAGAAAATACCCCAGATAGGGATACATCTTTTGAAATGTCTGACTGCAGAGATTTCAGAAACCATTCGAGAAGGAATTCTCCAGGAATATGAGCTTTAATAAGCCTCTTCCTTCTCCTTCATTCCTGAATGTGATCAGAAATGTGAGTTGCTTCATCCTGCTTAAAATTAGCCAAGAGTTCCGTCCCAGCCTCATATCTGACAGGCAACTGAAAATGGTTTAGAAATGTGACAGCCAGTTCTCCAAATGTAGCAAAACTGCCCCCAGTTAGCTCGATATACCATTTGGCAGTGTTTCAAGTTAGGGTGCGTTGAAATAATCTCAACCTAATCGAATCATCGATCAGGGAGTTCGAAGAACACCATAAGTGGAAAGTGGTGATGTGGTCAGCCGGATCCTCCCCATTCTTACCTTCAAATTTTGGAATATATGAAGGAAGTTTGGTCGGGACCGGAGGCCACCCCGGACTATAATGAATCGGATCATTAGTCAACTTCGACAGATCTGGCAAGTTCAACGTTGCCAGAAAAGGTAATCGAGGCGGAGCCTGAGGATTCCATCCTTGATGGGATGGATTCCCAACATTCTGAAAAGAATAGCCTGGATTTGATAAGGCACCAGGTTGCCAGAAAGGACTCGTAGAAAAAGGAGAAGAACCTCCTCCCAACGCAGAGTTACCAAAGCCCAGACCAGTTCCTCCCGCTGAAGTATTAAATGAAGAGGAGAGCCCATGATATGGGTTCCAAGCATTAGAAAGAGGAGAAAAGGTCTGGTAAGCACTCGATGAAGGGAAAGAAGTATTCCCTTGATGACCTGTGTAAAACTGATTCCCTACCCCCGCTATAGTAAACACAGGATTCCACCCTGTAAAAGTAGTCGAACTTTGCCCCCCAGACCAAGGGTTGAAACTCTGGGTCTGGAACGTAAATGGAAAGGACCCTAAAGAAGGATTGGAACTAGGAATGTGCCCAGTTCCAAAGGGGAAACCCTAAAAAGAAGTTGATCCACTAGCCATAGAAGACATGGGTGTAGATCTAGCTGCAACAGTGGAAAAGGAAAAAGAGGGATTCCCACTAGAGGGAATCCCTGAATAGAAGGGACCAGAATGAGAAGCATGTGCTTGGGTGAAACTAGAGCCAAACACAGAAGCACTAGAAGCAATCGAAGATAAAGCAATAGTGCCCCCTCCTTCAACAGAAGTAGGGGTCTAAATGCCTGCAACACTCACGGCAAAGGCCGCTTTCCCAGTCGTGGCCATCGAAAGATATGAATG
Source organism: Pinus albicaulis (assembly GCA_034641835.2). Lineage (NCBI taxonomy): Eukaryota > Viridiplantae > Streptophyta > Pinopsida > Pinales > Pinaceae > Pinus > Pinus albicaulis. Next base: position 146,719,132 of record CM076582.1, read on the forward strand.
ATACGGAAGGTCTTCCAGTCTCTCAGACTCAGGTCCGATGTACTGACCAACGAACAGATAGTCAGGAGGAATAGGAGATGGACCTGTCGCAGGAGGCTCAGGTATGTCTTCAATTTGAAAATCTTCTTCCTGAGGAAACAAAACTCGCGAGGTGAGCGGAACGCTCCTCTCGGAACCGACACCAGAATCAGCTATGAAACCTTCAGACCTTTGTGGAGGATCTCTCTCCACTGTTTCAGATGCCACAGGGTGGTAACCACCTGCTAAATCACTCGTACGCCTTCTTAAAGAAGGCTCTAGACTCTCGGGAGATAACCCCCGGATTCTCCTCGATCGACGAGGCGCTTGATCAGCCACTTTTATAGATTTTAAATTAGACTAAAAAAAGTGAAAAGCTAGGCAAGCTAGGAGCAAAGAGCACTCACTAAAATAAAAATCCCTGAGATACAATCAAGCAAACAGCCTCCAAGTATTTCCGCTCAGGGTGATGAGGACCGGACACCAAAATACAGGAAAGCGAAATATAGGACCTCCCGAAAGCAGTCTGGGATGATTAGGGCCCAGAAAAACTAGCGAAGGTATCAGAAATAGTTATGCCAACCTCCTAACGACAGCCTTTGCTGGCTCAAGCACCCAAGCTTCGCAAGGGCACCCCGCAGAAGTACTGCTGAAAGTGATGCGACGTTTGCCTCAGGTACCACAGGTATTCCCCCTCGCAGTCACCTGTGTGGAACCTAGGAGTGGCAACTATGGGCACCAATCCGTATCAGAAGCCGGGCGGAACGGTCTTGAGGTCAGATTCAGCTAATCGGAGGGGGGGTATCCCTCTTCTCAACCTTCACTTCCCCTCGCGCTTGACTCTCTGGAGGAGAGCTTTCCCGGTCCACCTAACGGATTTGGATTTCGCTCAATTAATCAACTTCTATGTTTTTTTTGAGCGGCCTTGGAGAGTTAACTCTCCACTCACCTAATCTAAGGCCCTACAACCTAGCTAGTTGGTGTATGACACTTAGAAAACTTGCTAGTTGATTTTAAATTAAATCGCTTATTTTAATGGGATGTTATGTTAAGTCACAAGGATATGGAGATGAAACTTATGATGTTTTTGACGCGGAAAGAAATTAATAAAAACTTAACTACATGAAAATGCAGTTATTGTCTTTCGATGAAAAGAAATATCTACACGGGTTCTACGAGATTAAAAATTGTATTTTTTCTTTTCAAATAGCAAACTCACACTCACAAAAACTATGAAATTGACTAAATGTTTAAATGCACCTAATGTAAATCACTATAAGCATGCAAATCCGAAGATGCAAATCTCCTAAAGCAGACTGAAATTTTCCAAAAAGTCCTTCAGTTTTAACTTGTCTTGGTTGTCCAGAAAGCTAGTTCCCAAAATCAAGAACTCTTAATATGAAGACACCAAAGATGCTTAAAAACAAGAAGAAGAAATGAATGACAACTCCCTTCCAATTATCAAGCCAAAAACTGAAAGCAAGAAACCTCACAAAAGCTTCAAAAGATATGGAAAAACGAAAATAAAAATGCAACAACAAAAGAAAATAACAAGAGAAAATGTTTTTTGAGCCTTTGAAATGCAAAAACAAAAAGCAAAACAAATGTTTTTGAGCTTTTTAGTTTTATAAAGAAAGAGCTCGAAAAGACAAAGCAAAACTATCAAAATCCAAACCAAACAAGACTGAATTTCAAGCACAAACTTCAACAATGCTCCAAACCTTATAAAGCTAACTAGTAGCAAGATCAATAAGAGCAAAAGAAGACAAGAAAACTTAGCCACTCAGCCTAGAAGAATAGTATAAACTTTCCGCAAGCAAAAAATTCGAAGGAGCAAGAAAAACTCTTCAAAAGTTGCAACAAGACCTAGCCTACTGAACTCAAGAAAACCAATCAAGAAACGAGCAAAAATCATAGTGCCAAGCAAAACAAAAAGACAGGAAAGAGTAAATGAGCAGGAGCTCACTATTCTGATAAAGCAGAACAGCCAAGAATGCTCAGAAAGCTATCTTGGTACTCAATCCAGAAGTGCCAGCACCAGAAACAACACTTTGCCAAAAAGACTAGTTTTCAATCAAACGAAAGAGAGAAAAGGAAAAATACCACCTTCTTCACAATCCAGAGAGTGCAAGGACACTGTAGGGATAGGTCTCCACAGCCAGAAAGGACCAAAAGTCAAGAAATCAAAAAATTCAAAATCTGCCTAGGTATACGCTACTTCACAGTTTAGCAACCAGCATGCATACGCGACTGTTCTAAAGGAAACTCGCGTATATGCGGGTACCTTTAGACAAAATTGCATGTATACGCGACTGTGTGTAGAAAAAAGCGCGTATACAAAGGTAAATAATGAAAAAAACAAAAAGGACAAGCCTAGATAAGAAACCAGGACTTTAGTCTAACTGAGAAAAGTAAACTGGACTGCAAATGAAAGTTAAAACTGTTGGCAACCTACCAAACAGCTAAAACCACCCAACAGGGGAGTCACAAGAATTTGATCCCCAGTGGAGTCACCAGTTCTATTTCGGGGAAAATCACCCTAGAGGTTCGTTGGGTTACAACCTCCACAGAGCAGGGGCATGCTACTTAAGAAGGCCTCACACAACCATGCATGTTCAGAAAAACTAAATAGAGTAGATCGAGGAAGTTACCCGTAGGTCCTACGGTTGAAGCAGATCCCGCAGGGTCCAAACGCCCAGCAACCGTCCTTCCTTCTTAAGCTGAAAGACCAGAAGAAACAAACATGAAGAACTGGTTGTACAGCATATATCTACTCTAAATGTTAGTGAAATTCATATAAGACATCAGATAAATCATAATGAATCCTTAAATAACAATTTTCTCATATATGTAAGCAGACACTAACACGTATATTTCAGGAACAAGATGGTACTTCTGTATTATAAATAGCATGTACAAAAGTAACGAGTGGAGAGATCACCTGAATCCTTCCACGATCTTCGAGCAGACCGTCGTCTGGATCCGTCCCGCCCTTGCCTCGCTAAGACTCCTTCCAAACTGCTGCATACGAGATGACATATAGGGAGATGAGCATCTCAAGGAAACAAGGGTTTCCTGTAATGAACTGGGAAAGTGCAGGAGGCACGGGGAATCAGACTTGGATAGGGAATACCAACAGAGTATAATATCAATAATTCTCTCTCCCCCTTAGGCCATGCACATGAGGGGTTTTTATACTCCCTCCAAGTAGTTTCAACAGTTGGAAACAGTTGGCCACGTGTTGGGGTGGTTGAACTACCTGAGTAACCATCAACCCAGCCCGAAAATAGGGAATTTTTATATATTTTTTCATAATTTTAATGGCATACGCGGAAAAGTGCAGCTAGACTCACGTATACACGTGGAAAAGTACGGGCATAATCGCGTATGGGGATTTTTACACTGTTTTTAAGTGAATTTGTCCAAGTCTGTAGGAATGGGTGCCCAAAACCATCAAAGAAATCATGAATCATATGAAGGTGAGAAATGATGCTATAACAGAAACACCAACTTCTAATATTTTCATAATAAGATCAAGGAGGCTCCAACTCCTTTCTCTACATGCTCAAACCTAAAGTATGTTCCAATTCCCTGGTTTACTAGCTCCAACTAGAAGGATTCTCCAACGGCCTGATTTACAAGCTTCAACCTGAAGGAGGCTTCAACTCCCTGATTTACCAACTCTAACTAGAATGATGGTGCAACACCGTATGTAGGCTCCAAACTACTTTAACACCACCTTGTCACCCTGAATTTTTCTTCGGCTCCAACTTGAAGGAGCCTCCACTCTCGTGCCTTTCACCACCCTTCCACCCTAATCAACAAGTCAACCACATTTTCACAATTCTCAAGATGGATCCACCTATGCTCAATAAGTAAATTCAAAATCAATATGTCTGCTTTGTTAATCTACAATACTAACACAAGATCAACAACAATGATAAAATATCGAATCAACACAACCTAAGTTTGTCAAGTGTATTGTCATAATCAAACACACTTCTGCTCAACATCAATACCAAACCATGTCAATAATAAATTCATTTCTCAACATCTCTATAACACTAACAATCGATAACATGTAAAATATATGAAATATTGTGAAACCCTACTACTACTCAACAAAGCATTGATACATTCTAATCTGCTTCTACCATATCACTCTACTACAAATATCTCACTGAATTAATAACAACAATGTTTGTATACTCACTCAAAAAATATTCCCTTACACATGTCAAACCATTATCATCCTTTACTTCAGTCTAATAGTCACTTACTGGTACACGCCTTGGAATATAAAAACCCTATTAGCTACAACATATAGTAGCATCACTACAAGCCTCAGAGTGTCAACAATATTTCTGCAATACCACTTATCAACATCTCAATAAATTCTATTAGAATCAAACAATGAATTAATAACTCTTCTCAATAAAACCCCTAACAACATCATTACATAAAACTACCAAACCCTAGGTATTCAATGAAAAACCATAGGATATTTTAGCATCAATATGATCTCCAAATCTCTCTTTTCTCAATATATACACCCAAATCCAAACACAACATCAAATCATTCTAGTTCATCATAACCAAAAAAATTGAATCTTAAGAGTAACATAATAATGTACTCAATCAGAAAAATTGTATGCAATGTCACTTCATTATGTATGAATATTACCACAATATAAGTGCTTGTAACAATACATGGCTACTATGGCGAAATATCATAATCCCAATAGTATTATCATACCCCTATACCAATATTTCAATCATACTATAAAATGGAAATATAAGAAATATTCTTAAATACAAACATTTAAGTAAATGTTTTCTTAAACCTACTATAGCAGCATCACTTTGTCTTACAAAAATTTTACCCTTCATAAAAACATCAAGCCAGCAAAATCCAACAAAGCAAGCTATAATCATCTCAAATTAACATACCAGATCCCTTCTCATGACAGCACTAAATATTAATTTTTCAAATCATTAATCAGATTCAGATGTGTACTCCATACACACGTTTGTGACAGTAGGTCTCCCTTTTTATGAAAGAAAACCCTTGTCATATGTATTTTTTTTCTCTGAATGAACTGTAGCTACACACACAAGTATTACCAAACAATTGAATATTTGAGGCAATAGATCCAACGCATAATATCCCACGTCATGGTATAGATCCATATTGTTCTTGTCCACTGCAAAGATAAGCCTCATCCACATGCTTGTTTTTGTTTGAATTTTCCATACACATATTAAATTTAGATTAGTCTCTTATATTGCAATAATTCGTAGAGACATGTGCTAAAAATAGGCTAAGAGATAAAGCATGGATATCATAGTCATAGTTTAGGGCACAAATTCTAGTGAAGAACTTCCAAAAATAAATTAAGCCCAAAAAATAAACCTTTTGTGCCACTAGAAAGAGATCCTTAATTTGGCTAAATGACGATTAGATCCATAATAAAGAATTATACCATAAAAAAAAATTGTTTAAGGCCCAAATGAGGCCTCAATCCTTCGCATTTAACCTCACAGAGAGCCTTAATAGGGGTTGAATGGCCTAAGGGCTTGTGAAATTTCAGAGAAAGACTCAATATTGAGGGCCCGAATGGCCTTAGGCATAGGATGAAAATTATCTCAGAACATGGCTACAGTATCCTCATAAGAGTGGCCTTTGAGAAATGAATAATTTCCACAGAAAGGATATTTATACAACCATTGATACGAATTTAGATAATCTTACTTTTATCCTCAGAAAGTGTTGTTGTATTAAAATAAACCATCAACCAAAAGAAAAAAAAATCCCAATAAAACCCTTGATCAAATTCATCCTACTTCTGGCCTCAAAAAAATTACAAAGATATGTGATTTATATGTTATCTTTCTGGAGAGCTCACACATTATATTTATACTTGATGAGAGGATATTGGAGGGGTCAAATATACCTAGAGCTGACCTAAACGTTTGGAGGGAGATGAACTTAAATGTGGAAATTTGAGGTCAAATTTAAAGTTTGGAGCCAAAATGTGAGATCGACCTAAATTTAAATTTGGATCATTGTTTCACTTCGATAAACCTTCTTTGACCTCTAAAATAATTAATCAAGTCCTTCAATAAATATAATTCTTAGCCTCATGAATTTAGTGCCATTCTAGTCAATGATAAACTTCCGCATCATCTCATTTTGGGGACATTGACCATAGGAATGGGACTTTGAGCTTCTAAGAGGTATATGTTTCAAACCATGAGGGGACTCCTTGAATTCCACATATAGTTTCAATCATACGATGAGAAATATCAAATGGTGACCATATAATGATCAAAATAATTGTACTCTACTTCTATTTTACTCAACTACTATGGGAAATATAAGGCTTCACATCCTTTCTTTCAATATTCTCGTCATTTAGGTCATCTCATTGATGCAATCTAGAAAAATATTAATAATTTTCATAGACCAACATTAGAATCAACGACAAAAAAATCAAACAATTTGTTGAGGTATTGGGTGGTTCTCTTATATGTTCTCTTCATGGTACTAGAATGGAAAATAAATTAGTCAAATATTGTGATGGTGTAGATATTTTTAGTTATTTTAACCCAACTCAAGTGAAAGATACTCATTCCATTTTCACTATTAACCTCTTCTAATCCAGAATTTGGTTCTTTTCTTTTTACAATAAATATTGATTACATGTGTTCATGTTATTTGTGAAAATTCTCAATTCATGGATGGTTGCAACTGTGATATTTTTTTGAGTTGTAAACTTACATGCCTATGATTTTGTTTCCTAGAATATTTGTGTAGTAGAATATACCAAGTATTATAATACCTCTACACAAAAAAAATTCTCCTAAATGATGGTATTAATGCTTGGATGGTGGCTCTAGAAAAGCTTAATGAAAAACATATATTACTTGAGGAGGTCCTACCCCATGGAAATACTTTTTCATGGAACTATATCTTCAAGTGGTTGTGATCAAGAAACGATTGGTTTCACTTAGTGGGTTAGTATTTATCGATTGTTCAATTTATATGATAAACTACTTGGGGATCACATGGATTATGCCAAATTAAGTGTATTGGGTCAAATAAATGAATTTATTTGAGGTGTCTCATTTTGTATCAAAAGATACTATGTATGAACAAGGATTGAGTATACTTCCCTATCTAACAATTATAGGATGTGGAGTTTGTCCTTGTGTAGAAACCATGGACACTTTTTCATATTTTGTATTTGGGGTAATTCACATAGTTTATGGTATGGTTTTAGGTCTTGGAGGTATTTATAATGTACTAATATGACCAAAAACTTTATAAAAATATTTTCCATTCTTTTGCTATGTATGGAAATTTAGAAACAAAATGACCACATTTTTTGTTATTCTACTAATCTTCCTAAGTGTTGGTTATTTTATTTCAGTGCTCAAGGATTTTTGTTTTGGAGGTGTAGATGACATGTAGGAACCTAGTTATGGAGATGTAATAAAATATATATCAAACCAAATGGAAGAGAGATTAATTTAATTTCATTACATCCATCTCCCATA